>CAEFZY010052310.1:0-12035 GCA_903066815.1 Brachyrhaphis roseni
AGGAGCTTACTGCAGACATTGAAGGACCGCAGCCTCCTCAGGAAGTACAGCCTGCTCTGCCCCTTCTTATAGAGTGCATCTGTGTTGGCTGACCAGTCCAGTTTGTTGTCCAGATGTACCCCCAGGTACTTGTATGTATTCACCACCTCCACCTTATCCCCCTCTATGGTGACTGGCAGCAGGGCAGACCTGGATCTCCTGAAGTCCACCACCATCTCCTTGGTCTTGGTTGTATTGAGTTGCAGGTGGTTGAGTCTGCACCATTGCACAGACTCAAGTACTGAGTAACTGATCAAATTACACTGGTCAACAGTCCAAAAATTGTCTGAGGTTGGCTTTTTTGTTTAGAAAGGGAGGCACTGAATCAATCAGAGAAATGCGCATTTGTCTTTAGATATTTTATTTAGAAAATCAGAGTAAATATCAGAGATCAGCACGTGAGAGAAGTATAGCAAGAAGGAAGAAGAAGTGAAACTTAAGACATACAATTATATCTTTTCAGTCACGTACATTACATGGTGCCTTCCACCCATCTCTCTCCTGTAGGGAGTTTCTCTCAGTTTCTCCCCTCTCTGGTTAATTGGTACCTCTGTCCCTAAATCAAACCCGGTTCAAAGGAGTTTCAGTTGGAAAGAGAAGAAAAAACATTTTCACTGAAACCTCCATTATCAGTTCCATAAGCATAACACTTAGTCAGAAACCTTCGTTATCAGTTCATTCTTCTCATTAAATAAGCAAAAATTTTTATTTTCCAAGACGTGCTGAATTTAAAAATCACATTGGTTTTGGACAATGAGATCAACTTTGTGAACTGAGCTACATATTAGTTTGGTATGCAGTCATGATGGCTGATTACTGTTGGACTCTGGAGAGAGAAATCCCTGATGCTGAGCATACGAAGTGGTCGAAGAAACAGAACTGAAACGGAACGGACGTTCATGACATAATGTTAAATTATGTAAGAAATCCAAGTGTGTATCACATAATTAATACACTCTGTTAGAAATCTTTATTTTTTTTTCTAAAACCTTATTTGGATGAGAAATATTTAGGGAAATGAACTGATAATGTCACAAAAATGTCATCAATTTAGTCAGAAGATTGGATTTCTCTAAATCAAATTACAATAAAAACGTGGCCTGATTGAGAAAATTGGATGTCATTTTTGGACAACTTCCAAAAAAGCCTTTTTTTGGAGCCAAGTGTTATCAATGATTTAATATATAAAAGTGACATCCGCAGACTGACAAAAATATAAAATTAAGTGGAAATTTTGGTATTTTAAGGATGGAAAATATAATAATTCATATAAGTAACAAAAATAACAAAATCAGGTAAAAGAAAAATCTTCCAAATCAGTTTCTTTTAATAAAAAACTTATGAAACTTTATCAAAAACTGCAGGTGTGTCTGGTAAATTTTGGGTTAAAACATGTTTGTTTTTAATTCAGTGGGAAGAAACTACAGAAAGAGTAGCAATACTTCATATTAAAATTACTCAAGTAAAAGTAACAAGTACAGTCTAGTAGAAATACTCCTAAAAGTAAAGTTTTTCAAAAAAAGTAACTTAAGTAAATGTAACTACCGGTAGTTAACTCTGAGAATGATAAATTGTTTGCAACTTATATTCTTAATTTAATGTATGCAACCACAAAAAATAATTATTGAGAAAGGTTTATATCAGAATGTTTTTGTACATTAATGATGAAATTTGGTAAACTGAGTGAATAAACTTATTGATAGATTGATTAACCCAAAGTTATAGATTGTTTTTGTTTTGTCCTCGTCCGCTCCAGGCCTTTGTGTTTTTCTGTGACTGGGAGGCGTTCAGCAATTTTATCCTGAATATCCGCCAAGAGCCGTTTCGCGTGAGGACGTCGCCTGTGTCCATCCACTTGGTCACGCAGAGTATTCGACCTGGAAACACTGAGGTATGGAAACCTGTCTGTGCCATATTTGCTTCTGATTTCAAAACTGTTAAATTCAATTGTGTGCTCTTTGAACAATGGGAAAAAACTCCCATTGTTTTAAATAAAATGTGGTTTTGTAGAAATTATTTCGTTTTGTTTTCACAGGAAATGATGTACAGAACGATGATGAAATGGAGCAATGCGGTGAGTTCACTCATCTTTTTGTCGAATCTGCAGTCACACTACAAAAAACACAAAATATTACTACATATCTTATAAGACTTGAAATAGACAAAACTAACTTACAAGAAAGTTTTTAGCAACATATAGGAGATGGTTTAAGTAAATAATTCCTTAATATTGATGAAAAAAATACTTGCTCATTGGCAGATTATTTCACTTATAAAATGGGAAAAACATGTCTTTACAGGTGAGATAATCTGCCAATGAAGAAGTATTTTTTCATAAATATAAAGGAATTATATTCCTTTATGAACATATTCCAATATATTTTAAACAATCGGTAAGGCTATTGTTTAGACTAAACAATAAACTGGACTTGTGATAATTTAATTAAGCAAATGAAGTGTTGTTGAAAAGGGATGTGTAAGACAAAAATTATTTTGAGATTTGCAGTTTATTTAGGTGTTAACTGGAAAAGATGTAACAAATTTTAGTCAGTTTTGAGCAATAAAATCAGGATACGAGGCATCACTCTTTTAAAAAAAAATGTTTTCAATCAAGTTTAATAAATTATTTAAAAGCAGCAAAGTCAGCTTTAGTTTAGCGGTCACTGGATAGATGTGGAGCTTCAGGAGACTGCAGCTTGTTTTTATTTAAAAACAAATAATTGGTTCTATTGCCAATATTTTCAATTGTAAGAGAACTTCTAGTTTCTGTGATAATTTTTAACTAAGTAAATGTAAAGTCTCCATCTACATCAACAATTCATTCTTGAAGTGAATTGAGAGGCCACACACAGTCAGTAAAGGGGCCACAAAAGGCCCCCGAACCACATTTTGGACAACCCAACTTAAAACAAGCTCGTCGATCGTATTGAAAAGTTACCTGTAAGTTAGTTTTATCTAAAGTCAAATGTCTAGGTAAAAAAATACTTGGAAAGACTTTGTGTTTTTGCGGTTCACATAAATAAAGCGAGTCACTTTAACAAGTTACTGTTGTTGTTTTTTCTCCAGCATGTTGCAGATCCGCATTCCCTGGAGGAACGGCTGCTGTGTGTGGAGATCACAGAACTAAACCTGTGCCTCATCCAGGAAGTAATGAAGGAAGTGGCTTCCATCGCAAACTTTGTCAACTTCCTGCCTCTCGGTAACCGGGTGAGCGAGTCAAACACTTTCTGAACTACTTTTTAAATGTTTCTTCACAGCGATGTGATGTTTAGAAAACTTGTTTATTGAGGTCATACTTGTTCTAAAATGTAGATTTGTTGCCGTTTGCTTCTCATAAATTTAGCAGTTTTGGCAAATGTTTTGGTAATTAATATTTTTATTACTAAGAGGTATTTTTTTAATCCATCTGTTGTGACCATTTATGTCGAATTTTTGTAAACCATACGTTTTTGTTGAGCAAACTTTAGTTAGTTTAGACCTTTCTTTGTAATGGTTTAAAATATTTTGATAACTTTTAGGCCCTCCCATTAATTTAATTAGGGCATGATGCAGATCTTTTTTGTGGCTAATGTCTGTGTGATGTGGAAAATTGTGGAAGATTATTTGTTTTGACAACTTTTTGAATTTGAAACATCAGAGTAAGTTAACTTTCCCTTTCATCCAAGTTATATAATACTTTCAGTTGTAGTTTTATTTAGAGTCCAAGTTGAACATATATATGAATTATTTCACACAGAAGGTATGCATTGGTGAAATACACACAAGGTTTATTAAATTAGCTGACGGAAAGTTTACAAATATTTCACGCCACTTATTTCTTGAATTATTCATTGTAGTTTGTACTTATTACACACTATATCTATTTTTAAAATTAAGTTGCACTTAATATTTTTTTCTACATAATGTTGTATTTAGATGTTTATTAAAAACATTATTTTGCCTCAGATTTGCATTGAGATGCTTGACTCTATCGGCGTGAAGAAGGTGGTGGAGGAAATGGCCTCCAGAAAGGCATCATCAACACACAGGCTCTGGTATGTTTTGAAAAGAAAAGAGTGAAGAAAATGGAAATACTTACACATCTCCTTAAGTTGAAGAGTTATGGAGACTTTCTAGTAGAATAATTGTTGATAAATTAAAAAAAAAAAAAAAAAAACGTATTACTGTTCTGTCACCTTTTCCTTAAAATAACTTTAAAATTAGAAAAAAAAAATTTAAAAGGAAAATAATTTAGGAACTAACATTTTAAACTGGCTTTAACAAATAAAGTTGGAAGTTTACTGTTCCTGAAAGTCTTGCTCTCTCTCGCTCTCCCGCAACCCTAATAGCAACAGATTTTTAAATCGTTTCTCATGTTGTAGCAACGATATATTTTGAATCGTCACATTGAAACGTTTTATTAGATGTGGTGCGTTTGCTTGTTGTTAAAATCTGATGTTGGATTTTTTTTTTCAGTGTTTTTATAATTTTGGACAAATACCGTCTAAAAAAACATCTTAAACAGAGGAAAATATCTAAAAAATTTTGTTTTTTTTTTGTTTTTTGTTTTTTTTTCACTTGACTCACCATAAATTTACACAATTTTTGATTGTAAATGTATAAAAAGCACCAACCTTTCCCTTTTTTAATTGTTTATCTGACTTTTAGGAGCAGAGTTGGACATGTTGAGTCGTGAGTATTTTCTACTTTCTTCTCAGTTTCTTCACATTCAAAAATAATAACAGTAGGAAATGTGTTGGCCTTTAAAAAGTTATCGGGGTAATTAGTATTTTCTTATACCTTTTTATGGATATTTTCCAGTTGTATGACCTGAAATGCTGTGTGGATGTGAATTAATCTGTGAGCAACTGACAACCTCAATTTCCCTATGGGATCAATAAAGTTTAACCTAACCTAACTAAAGAAAAACAAACAAGCAGCTCCCAAGGACAAAGCGACCAGCCTGAGCCTCAAAACATTCTGACTCCGTGGGAATCCCACCGAAAAACAGATTTTCTGCACTCCAGCTTGAGCCTCTGAGAGAAACCTCGCCTTCAAATGTAATAGAAGGAAAAGTACTAAACCCTTAAATTATATAAACAACAAATGCACACTGAGACGCTTCTCTTCTGCTTGGCCCGGAGGGTCGAGAGACTTTTTAATTACACATCCACAGTTACATCTTCATCAGTTCAAAATCAAAATGTCCCCCAAAAAGTTCCCAAAGAGTCTGTCTATTCTTTTAGATCAACTTGTTATATTCCTTCTTGTCTCTGCAGGTGTGTATTGAGGAGTTTTTAACCAATCGTGTGCTGTAGCTGAATTTACGTCAAGATTCTTGGCTGCCTTTCCTATTCTTGGAAACGATTGGAACCTTTAGCTAGCTACATCTGCTCCATCTCAGAACTGCCGAATAAGACCATTAATCACTAATTGTTTGTTCTTATCTTGCCTAACAGCATACTTCCCGAGTCAAGCTTTTGGTCCAACTCTGTGCTTTTCACGCAAGGGAAAGAAATTGTCCGGTCAACTTGACCATTTAAGGCACCAAGAATCTTTTAGTAAAAAACAACTCCTTACATAGTAATTCTGCTCTTACACAAACATCAACAATGAGGCAAGACCAACACATCCAGCCCCCAGAGCTCCAAAGGACAAAGCGACCACCAGGAAAACGAAAGGTATTCCTAAAGTGCTTATTGTTGGAGATGAGGCAGTAAATGGAATCAGTCACGTTTGCAATCCCAAGAAAACAAGAGTGATTTATTTTCCTGGTGACACTGTCTCTGATTTAACTTGCAGAGTACTCTGTCTAACCACTGATCAGCCAGATATTGAGACTTTAGTTGTGCATGTTGGAGTCAACGATCTGGCAAAGCAAAAATCTCAGGTTCTTAAAAAGGACTTTAATATTCTTCTGAACACTATGGGAAAATTAAAAATGAAGTTATTCCTCAGTGGTCCAATTCCATTACCTCAATGGGGAGACGAAAAACACTCCAGGCTGCTGCTGATAAACAAATGGCTGATTAAAACCTGCTCTGCCAGCTCAGTGACCTTCATCGATAACCTCTGGATCTATTGGCAGCGCTTTCCCCTCTTTAGAAGAGGCGGATGCGATCTGATCAAACTACTACTAGTAGATCTGAATAAAGCTACTCTCTGCAAACCTTTTTCATTTCATCAACAAGGACAGCAACGTGATCATTGCTTCAGAAGAACAGGCTCAAGGACGTCTGACTAGGATGGAACCCTCTGCGTATCAGGAGCCAAAACAAGCTGATACATCGACTGAAGACAGAGCGACTGGTTCCCTTCCTCCTTCCCCTCCCTCTCTGCTCCTCCACTCATTCACAGGATTCACTAGATACCTATGAAGAAATGTCTTCTGGACCAGAGTTTCTTAAATTTACAGATGGAATGGATCAACAGGTTTGCCTCGGCATGTCTCTCCTTAGTGCTCACTTGGCAGACCTCACTTCATTTAAGCCACCTGCCCCTGACTCCCTAGAGCTCTATTAATTAATGATTTCATCACTGAGCAAAATATTGATGTTATGTTTCTGACAGAAACATGGCTGAATGACAATAATGAACAAATCGTACTAATTGAATCTACGCCTCCTAACTACAATTTTTTAAGTGAGAATAGAAAACATAAAAAACGAGCAGGCGTTGCTTCAATATTTAAGAATAGCATAAATTGTAGTAAACTTTCTTTATAAGGTTATATTTTTGCATTAGTCAAATGTTTAATGTTTTATTACAGTTCGAAGGACTTCAGAAATCGTCTGCAGCGCTGTAAGAAGAAGAACTGCAACCTTCGTCATCTCTCTAAGGCGTCTGCTAAAAAAACTTCATCAGTTTCCAAACTTGTAGCAAAAGGTACCAAGACTCCAAATGTTTACAAACTTGAAGTTGAAAGATTTCCTGAATTTAAACCATATTAATTTATACAGTAATATTAAATCTGTTAGAATATACATCCAGATGATTCTTGTTTACAGAGTTGGGTTGTAGCTAGTTACATTTACTCGAGTAACTTTAATTAAACATATTTTAATTAAGCTAACAATCTGTAAATATGTTCTACCCAAAACTCTTCAAGTGGCGTAATGTTAGTTTCATCCAATTAAAATTCTGTAAAACAACAACAAAACAAAACCAAAAAAAGAGATCTTCTATTAGCACCTTTCCTATCTAATTATTAATCAGTTAATAAACAATAATCAGTATATCAACCCTGCAATGTATTTTAGCGGCAGATGCATTCTTGGCTCCAAATGATCAACAATACGCTAAAGGAATGCTCTTATTGTATTTTAGGTAATTAAAGCTTTTAGTTTCTTTTTTAAATAAGGAATTCAATTATCTGCATGTTTGAATGCATTTTTAATATTGTATAAAATAGAAAAATCTGCTGAATGTGCAGTAATTTTCAATTAATCATCATTATAATTGATACAATAATTGATTACTAAAATATTTGTTAGCTGCAGCTGTAGTCTGATGTAATTTTCTAGATGTGATTTCATTAACTAAGCAGAAAGTCATCATAATTGGTAATGGAGTCACTGAAATCAATAATATTATCACTTATTGAATGAGTCTGTGTATCTATCCTCCTTCCTCAAAAATCACAGATAATAATCTGTGAAAATGGTTGACTCTAAATTCATTATACACTATTTTTCACCAGGTTTTGTTTGTTTTCTTTGCATGTTTGTTGATTAAACAAAACCAGCATTCAGAGCAACAAAATGATTCATTTTTGTTTAGATTTTATCAAATATAATCTTGTTTTTGTTCCCTGAAGTTCCTGTGAGTGTACAGAAAACTCAGACAGATGTTCCTCCAGCAGCCGTCAGCGTCGTTTCCCCAACACTGACTGTGGCGACCAAACAGCAGCCAGCTGCTTCTTCCTCCTCTTCCTCAGCTACTGATGACTCCCTGACCGTCGGAGAGAGGATGGGATGTCTACTGCTGCCACAAAAAATTAGTAAAAAAACTGTTTGTACAATGAAAAACATAAATTCTCATGCTAGTTCTGTTTTTACTAACCTTCTCTTTGTATTACAGATTGCCTTGATGAAAACGCTGTCAAATCACCAAAAGTAAGATTCCTTTTTTTTTCTAAGCAAAGTTTATTCTAATTAATAAGAGGTGATGGAGGTCCAAGCACTTTCCCCCTTATTCATGTCATTAAAAAATTAATCATCTATTGTGTGATATCTGGCTTAAACAGGGTCTGACAAATATAAACACATTTCCTGAAACCATAAAATGTTTCTGAAGCGATAAGTCATCAAATAAGTAACTGTAACAATATTTGTAAAATAATTTTTAAATATTTTGTATTGTGGAAAATAAAATATTCAGTGTGTTTACTTTTATTAGAAGTTTATTCAGTATTAATCTTACAATGTTTATTATACCTTACTCAGGCTCACAGAGTTATTGGTTCTCTTTTGGCCATCACAGTTTGCCTTAGTGAGCCAGAAGCCTAGCAACAGGCGATAAGCAAATAATTATAGCAAATAGTTTTCTACTCACGGGGGACAGACCAGAACCGCAGGCTGGGCAGTTATTAGACACAGAATGCTCCGCCTGAAACCTGTTTTTAACTGAAGGTTGCATTTTTCTCTGTGTGTGTGTTAATCTGATACACTTCTTCACAGACTGTGCATGAAGGGCTGTGCTTCTTGGATGCTCTCATGTCTGTGTATGAATGTTGGCTCTGAACCCAAACATTTATCTAGCATTAAATAAAAGAACAAAAGAGAAAGATGATTGAAGATGTAATACACTCGAAAGAACGGAGCCCGCGACATACAGACATCTCTTTATCCGTCTCTAAGCCACGTTCTGCTGGGGTTCACTTCGAAGTGCCTTTTTTATTACAAATGAGGCGTTGTCAAGGTAACTAATCATTTGCATAGAAGGAGGGGCAAACAGAATACACAGCTGCAAATACAGAGTCCCGAGTTTCTATTGTCCTGACCAGTTCTCAAGATACTGTATTTGCATCTCCTGAGGTTATAAAAACACAGTTGTTGGTTGTCTCTCAGGCCATAAAACTTCACTCTCTGGGTCATCTTAAAACAAAAGTTTCTCGTTTAGTCTTTGATCCACTCTCCTGTTAGGTGTCAACTGCTCCTGCTGGGTCGTAAACGAACGACCCATTCTTCTGTCTAGTTAGAGCTCTTCTGAGCTCTCCGTCTGCGCAGATTAAATAAAGCTGTGTTTGTTCTCTCTTTAACAAGGTCTGGACTTTAATTTTCTCGCTCCATAGTATTTATTTTAATGTAGTTTATTTTTTCTATTTTTATGTATTTATTTAAACTTTCGCTTGTTTATTTTTCATTAGTATCCTGACTTTTCTTTCCCTAAGAATTCTGACTTTAATCTTCTGAGATGAAAAGTCAAAATTCTTTTTTTTTTTTTCAGTGGCCTTAATGTTCTTCCATACCAACCCATTCCTAACATATGTATTCAATTTCGAGTTCTGATTTTTCCAATGTTTTTAGTAGGACCGACATATGCTGGTACAATAGAAAATATATTAAGTTTTTTGCACATCTCTCCCACACATTTAACAAATTTCTTTGTCCCTGCTCTCGGAAAACCTTAATATATATTTTTTCTCTTCAGTTATACATAAATCTGTTTACTAGTGCTCTTAAGATTTGGTTATTGTAAATGTACTGTCTAAATGATTGCTCATAAAGCAGACTTGGAGGCATGTTGACTAAACGCTCAAACATCCTTCCTTATAAACTGCTAACCAAATTTGTGCAACTCTGTTTCTCGTGTTTGTTTTATTTCAGTCTAATTCAGTTTACACAAGGCTTCTGTTAATAACAAACCTGCCAATGTATTACGACGGCTGCTACACTGAGAGCGACATTGCAGATCTGCTCGGATTTCAATACGTGAGAAGAAACATCTACGTGATTCCTCAGGCATGCATGGTGGGCCTGACTTTTTTACTTTAACTCTGCATAATCTTTATCCTGATTAATTGTTTTAATTGATTTTTTTTATTTATTTCAGGCTTTTGTGCTCATGCCCAATCACCTAGCTGCACAAGAAGCTTCCCAAAAAGAATCCTTGACTCTAAACGGACAGAAACTCTGCGTCCAGATTGTCGTCAGCAAGGTTTTTATGGCTCCAGTAAGTAGGTTTAATGTAGTGAACCTTTATTATTGTTTAATTAATAATGATGTTGTTCATTTGAATAGTTTGTGTGGCCCACTAAAGAGCGAGCAGTTTGATATATTTGCTGGAGAACTTCTTTTATAGCAGTAAGCCCCAAATATACGGAACCCCATAGGGGCCATAGGCGGAATTATTTTCGTTGCCTAGCAACAGCGTTACTTTCCCACTCAGTATTTTTCCGTAACATCACAACATCAAGTCTTTCTGCTACAACAGTTGTGTCCAAAACTTCTTAATTTGTGGCCTAAAATGAATGAAAGTTGAAGCTACTCGTTGTTTTTTTTCCTTTTTAAAGATAATTGTAGATAACATTCAACTTTTTTTTTATTTTCACCGGCTAAATAAACAAACTAAACACACAATATTTTAATAAAATAAGCAAGGCAGTCGGAAAACAAAAAGTCTCCTGCAGGTTTGTCAGATTAAAACCATGTCCTTCATTTTAGAAAAATACTACTGGATTGTTTTGTCCCTATTACTAATAAATTAAATTTAAAACAAAAACCTGGATGAAGACTTTCAATCCTAACTCTAAAACATAAACATGACAGAAACTTTCACACAAACTGATGTTGAGTAATCCTTGTGACTCGATTCTGTTCTTGTTTCAGTTTGAATTTTATAAATCTCTGATGGACCTGGTCGGATTTGTAAGTATCTACACCTTTCGTCATCAACATAACTTAATAACTGTTTATTTACTGTATAATCATAGTCTTGAAATACAAAAGTAAATTTGGAAAAGGATAGGGTTTACATCACTAACATATAAAATTAAACACTGACCTGATTTATTTTGTGTGTTTGCGTTTTCTGCAGTGGGTAATAATAAATCCTTTAAAATCTAGTTTTGCCTTTAATGTATTTTGTATAATTCAACTGAAAAACAAAAAAAATTACAAGAAAAAACTGACTACCAGAAATTTTGTTTTTTTTACTATTTTCTCCACTGTTTTTCCAATAAGAGTATCAATAAATATAGATATAATGAATAAATGCAGTTAGTGTGAGCAGTTTAGTGACACAAACCACGTCTTTAAATTGGACTTATTATGGAAAATTCACATTTGGCACGTTTTTCAACTTCCATTTCTACTGCTTCTAAAAGCAACGCCAGCCCTGTTACCTAGCAACCCAGGCAGAGTTCCAGCACGTTTTATCAGCAGGTTTTATCGCTTTATTTGCTGCACAGTGACTGCTGGTGAAGGAAAAAAAAAAAGTCCATGATTTATCAAATTTTTAAATAATTTTTCTTGGTCTCATTCAAAAACGATTTTTACTGGTGTTTACATTTAAGAGACTATCCTCATTGAATATCAGAAAATATATTTGTGGTAATAAACAGTTACACAAATTTTTTTGCGTAAAAATTTTTTTTCCTTGAGCAGCCAGTCACTGATGATGGAACCAGAACCATCTACATCGAGAACATCTCACCGAGCGAGGCCCGGGACCTCAGGGAGATGCTGCGAAACATCAGACATGTTACAAATTACCTTCCTCTGCTCAACAAGGTAGGAACAAACACTCCTCCTATGAACGCATTGTTAAAGTAAAATGCATTCAGTCTGACTCTGCTGTGTGTGGTTTTTATTTATTTTATTGTTCAGGTGTTTATAGAGTTTGAGTCTGGCCGCGATGCTGATCGGATCGGAGTTTGGTACAGCCTCCTGAAACGCTCCCCTGCTCATAACATCTACAGGATGAAACTGCCCCGAAGCACCAACACATCTCTGCGTAAGACTCATACATATATATATATATATATATATATATATATATATATATATATATATATA
>CAEFZY010052315.1:0-12977 GCA_903066815.1 Brachyrhaphis roseni
AAACAACCATGCACACACACACTCACACCTAGGGACAATTTAGAGTGACCAATTAACCTGACAGTCATGTTTTTGGACTGTGGGAGGGAGCCGGAGTACCCGGAGAGAACATATAGGCTACGTATATGTAAAATATGTATATATGTAGGTCCCGGTGACATGTTCGCATCCACCTCAAAAATATATAGTTGCGCCCCTGGTGGTCATTTAAAAAGACGCGGGTTGGTAGCAGCTCACTGCGGCTGCGTAGTGACCGTCTCTAGGCAACCGTGACGGCAGCGTCGATCCGTAGCGTTCAGGGGTCCTTTAGCTCCCGCTACGACAATTTAGCTGACTTTAATATTTTATTTGTTTTATTTTGGTCTTTATTGTTACATTTAGCGTTGATATGTATGTGACAGGCGTGTCTATCGGACAATTATGTATTTTACGGAGGGCTACTAATGCTATTCAGGGGTGCTGAGGTAAAACAGGGCTAGAATCGCCACTGGTGATAAGAAGTAAAGGTTTTTTTTACACAAATCATTGTAGTCCTGCTAACAATTCCTTTCAAATAAATATATCTGAACCATTTTTGTAGTGTATGCTTGGCTTTTTAAGCTGGTCTAAGGACATTTAATTTGTCAATATGCAAAATAGAAACCCAGTTCTGTTACCCGCTCTTAAAAAATGGAGGAAGACGAGAATATGTTCAAATGTGTTTTTGTGTGTTTGTTTAGTTTGGTTTTTTTTTGGTCTTATTAGAAAATGACCTAAAGAAGATGCACTTGTAGGTATTTACAGTTTCAGAACAATGGCTAAAATGTTCATAACATCTTGAACTTAAAGACCAAGAAGACTGGATAAGGATGCATGTTAATTTTATACATATTTTCAATGTGTTCCAATAAGTCAAAATACAGCATTATTACGTTTTTTTAATAAGATTTTGTTACGTCGGTACATTTTGGCATGTCAAGCCTCGGAAGTGAGTGAGTGTGTGAATGAGTGAATATAAGAAAGATATTATGAAGTATTCCTAGTCTGACATCTCTCCATTTTCTCTAATTATCCAGTCAGATAACTGTAATACAGCAATGTCCTTCACTGGTGAGCCACGTTTGGTTTGTTGAGACGGTAATCCCGTCGGCGGTAGTGGGTCAAACCCTTTGTGAGTAACGCAACAGACTCTGTGGCCTTTAAGAGTCCAGGTCAGGGCAGCAATGGGAGAGCACATGCTGTCCTTGATCTGATATCGCTTTTCATACATTTTATTTTCGACACACATGAAAGGTTTTAAAAAAAAACATATATATATAAAACAGGAGACCTAATTTAAGTGACAAGGTTTCAAATCTGTATTCAATTGTAAAAAAAAAAAGAAAAAGAAAAAGAAAGTGTGCAGGTTTGGTATAAAAATGGCTTTGCTACACAGTAATGTGTCTCGTCACATTACAGCTAAAGCGCAAAGTAGTGCATGACTGTGGAGTGGAAGGAAAGTGTTTCACATGTTGTTGCAAATTAAAACAGGAAGACTGTCCTCGTAACGCCGGTCGCTCAATAAAGTTTTCTGAGAAAAGCTCCGAGGCCTGCACAGAACAGGCTGTGTTTATACCGCCATTAAATCTAATTGATCTAATCCAGTTTGACTCCTCAGGACATTTGACTCCACTGGATTGTATTCAGGAGTGTAAGAATGAGAAAAGGTTCGAAATCTAAACACATGGCACATTTTTCACACCTACATTTGTAGGAAAAAATTCAAAATCACGCACAGACTTTTGTGTGAAATGTTAAGAAAATACACCAAGGTTTGTGTTGTGGTTGCAACGAATTCTTTGCAAAGAACTGTGCCCAGTCGATGTTTAAAGGCTGCGCTTTGAAAGAACAACAGATGAGAGGATGGAGAGGTAGCAGATAAGCTCTTCCCTCGCCACGCTGCTGGGAAGGAGTGGGGGAGGGAGGGAGAGAGTAAGTAGTGTTACATAACAGCCTCGGGGTCAGTGGGCTGCTCTCAGCCAGCTCAATGATCCCATTCTGTCACCGCTCCACGTGCTGCATCCGTCCATGCCTGCGCTCCGTACATTTAATAAGCTTCATCGCCTTTAAAAGAAAAAATAAATAAACAAATACAAACACATTTCTTGAATCATTCTGTATCACATGTGAGCCTGTGCATCTCTACAGTGGAGTTTGTCACCACAAGTGGAGCTCTTGCATAACCGCAGGTAAAGTCACTATGGCAACAGCAGCCGAGTTTAAAAGGGTGTCAGTTATTTTTTTTCTCTTTTCGGAGGATGTAGTTGCATCCTCGTTCTTGAAAACGTTGCACCGTCTGCCCTCGTCCTTCATTCATTAAATTCACTCCTCTGCAGCAGAATCGCTGCAGAGGAGTGGCAGCTGCGTGCCGTGAGCTGCCACGTGAAAGGGTTTTTGCATTTGTTGCTAACGCAAAACGAAATCCTACTAAAAAGCTGTGCAGGTCGATATCTGAAGCTTGCTCCTGATTGTCAAAGTAGCATGGGAAGAATAGAAAACTTCTGTGAAGTTCTGCAGTCTTTAGAAAACACACTGCAGTTCAGGAACTCGCCCTGGCTGACTGCTGTTCGCTGCAGGATCTGTCCTTGACCTTTACACTTATGGACGTCTGAGCCAGCACACAATGTTGGGGAAAACACTGAGGTTTCTATATTTATTCCTCTGTTTGCGTTCTAGGAAACTACCGTACTCTGGTCAGGTGTTTGTGCTTCTTCTGTATATAAACTCTGTAGATAATTTGCTCTGTCAGTGTCCATTTGCGTTAAATCTTGTTGAATGCTCAACATTCATACGCACTCATTATGTTCCGCCTGTTTTTCCACGCATGGAAACTGATGAGTTTTCCGTGTGATTGCCCTGTTGCCTTAACGTATTTACTGCATCGCTCCATAGACCTTCATGCCGCAACCAAACATCAACTCTGCATAATATTGTTGAATCTCATTCTGGCTGCACTATCCTGTCTGCCCTGATGACGATTCACTCATCTCTGCATGCTGGACGCATGAAAATGAAGGTGAAACTGTTGACTTGATGTTTTTTTTCTTTTATTAATTTGACTAATGAAATCATTTAGGGTCACACATGAAACATTGCAACTTCATTGCCGGGTGTTCAGTTGAATCTTGATTATAAAAACAATAACTCCATCCTGACGCAGCAAAACACACCGACTTCCACATCCTTGATCCCGATACGCATGCACTATTCAGAAAGGGGCACATCAAAAGCAACACACAAACTTTGAAGACATGCTAGGACTTAATTTTACACAATTATCATGAACAATATTTAAAGCTACAAAGATAAACATGTGATTATGATGTGTTATGATTGTGGGGATTAACCTTCTGACCTGTGTGCAAAACGATCCATGATCTGATTAGAGTTCAGCTACTGGTGAGAAATGTGTCGTCTCATATTGGATACATTTTAAGGACCATTTTCCCAACACATAAAATGTCGATTTTTCATATTCTACAAAATTAAAACCAATCAAAAAATGAGCAATGCAAAGACTTAGGAAATGAATCGTACTGGAGCAACATACAGTGTTTTCAGCATGATGTTAATCACATAAATAGTTACCTATTACATTCTTCCACCATTCAGTTCTCCTCTCCTTCCTCCTGTTTACACCAGTAGCTTTCATGTACAGTAGGATTTATCCATCCCATTCAATCAAACTGACCGTCCAAAAGAGCGTGACGTGTCAACACAGCAGGGCTCAGAGCCTGAGGCTGATTATAAAGCCACAGAAAAATCCAGAAACGAACATTAGAAGCAGAGGAAGAGGAGAGGAAAGGCAAACTGAAGCCAAGATGTAATTAGGGTGTTACATAAGTTGGGGCAGAGAGCGCTGTCCGCCAGGCGTCCGGGGCACAGAGCCGGGCCGCAGGCGCCCACCGTGCATCGGTCCACCCTGTCAGAACTATTTACACCAACCTCTTAATTACTGTAATGAACCATCACAGGCATAAATTAACTCCAGCCGAACTCTTTACATAGACTCACAAGTGAAGGTGAAACTAAAAAGAAAAGAAAAAAAACAAGATCGTTTGTTCTTTCGGATTATGTTTCGGTGTGGCTTTTTTTTGTTGTTGCAGTGCCATGTTGCAAATGGATTAATTGAGGATTACATGAGTCTTTGGATTTAAATTTTAAAAGGTCTACACAAAATGAACACAAAAAGGCTTTTGGATCTCTCCAGTCATAACCGGCTGCATTAACATCCACAGCCTGATGGTGTTTCAAGATCAGGCAGGAAGTGTTACTTCATTTACTTTTCTATTCCAATTAACCTTTTGATTCCTTTTACTCGTGAGTTAAGAGTCTTTAGAATCTCCTTTGAATCTAATGAATCTCCTTTAAAACTACTTTCAGCTCCTGTCAGGCTAGTTTTCTTGATGTCCATCCATGATCTGCTGAGATCGCTGCCCAGATGACCCTCAGGCCCTCAGGGTAAACTTTGCTGTTTACGTTCACTCATTCCTATAAATAAATAAGACAAAATATGACTCATCTACGTGTTAACATCATCATCATCATCACAGCATATCTTCCTCGCATATTAGTCTCACCCCCTCAGGCACGCTGCACTTCTGTGTCACTCTGCACTACATCACTAGGCGGAGGCATACGTGTCTAGTGATGTGTGCAATTTATTGTAAAAATGAGGCCAGATCCAATGTAATGGATTTTATGACAGTAGTAGTATGTGTGTGTGCTAAGTGTGTACGTCAAGCATCAATTTGTAAAGCCGAGTGCTATTAGGTAGATGTTTAAAAATAAGATCTGAATTATATTATTATTATTACTTTTTTTGTAAAAGTCTGCCTTGGTGAGTTTAAGAATTTCCTTCCGTTGAGTCATTTGACAGAAAAGCCACATAAAAGTACAATTTTATACTCGCCCAGACTTTTGAAATCTCCTAAATATAATCAATCAGTATAGCTGCCTGGATGGCAAAGAATGTTTGGTCCAGATTTTGTCTCACATCTGCCGTTTTATTAAACCTGGCTGATAGGCCTGGTTTAATAAAGTTGGATGTTGGATTAGAGTGTTCGCTCAGCCTGAGCCACATATCCATCAGACATGTTCTCCATGCGCCACATCAGATCAGTACCACATCTGATCTACTGAACAACAGCTCAGTTTGCATCTGCTCACTTTATTTTTACTTTTACTATATATTTATTTTACTAAATAATAATAAAAACAAAAGCACAGGTTATTTGAAGGACAGTGCGGACCAATGGCCCACAGCGCTTGTTGCTCCGTCTCTTCACATGGCCCCTACAGCTCGTCAGCTTTGGAGCACCCTCGCCCCAGGTGCAGTCTGTGCTCTTATCTTGTTAGCGTACCTGCTACTTGTAAATGTAAACAGTGCTCTGCATTTCTTATTCATTGCTCGCAGTTCCATGTGTTACATAAAGCAAATATTAAGGACACATGGAACATCTGCAAGGACACGCAGGTCCACCTGCAGGGAGGAGTCATTAGAAAGCCACACTGCTCTCACTTCTTTATTTGTCTATCTTTCATTTTTGTCCAAAAAAAATAATAATAGCATCATTTGCACGTAGAAAATTCTTCAATAAAATGTTAAATCATTTCTGCTTACCTGTTTCATTCCTAATTTACCTTTCAGTTCATTAAGAAACAAAGTGAATGTGATGTTTAAGACAGAGTCCGACAGAATTCCTACACAGCCGACTGTCGAGACTTTATTGAATTCAAGCCACAACATGGCAGACTATTCACAGTACTGTGGAAAGCAGAGACTGGAGGGTTTCTTTGTGATGTTTGCTTGTCCTCACCTCTGTGTTAGCTCACAGCTCTTTGATCATTATGTAACCACGCGAACAAATATCTCTTTATCTAAATCAAGATGAATGGCCTTCAGACCACTCTTCACTCTCTCTGTCTGTGTGTGTGTGGGTGTGTGTGTGTTTGTTCTGCTGCATTATTATAGTCTGAGCCATAGGGAAAGCATGGACATGTACCAAATTAATAACCTGCACAGCAATCATGAATTAAACATGTATTAGAGAGGGTAAATCCCTCCTTATAAATCATGTCTCCACTCGCGCTAAGTTACTAATTCAGATTTAAGTTGTGCTCTTTACAAGGCAAAGAAAATAAAATATATAAATTATAAAATTTGTGAAGAAATTTAAAAGGGGAATGCCAAAGTGTGCATATTGATCCGACCCAAACCACACCTTCTGATTTTGAAAATTAACAGCAATGCCAAATTTAACTAAAATGTTGTCAATAGCATGTGGGGTATCACTCGCATGTTGACTAACGTACATTTAATCCATTTAGTATATAAAGTTTAGTTTTTATATCAAAATAACCTCAAATGCTAATGTTACCTCAACTGCTAACATTTTATATTGTTAATAATTAGCATTCTAAATGTAGCGGCTAAAATCCTCTATTTTAGGCTACTGGTGGTTGTTTCTGGAAGACGTTGCTTTTACATGCGCTCAGTCAAGATTGAGGATGCCGTTCCTTAGTTGGACTTATAATAAAGCCATTTATTATTCAAACATAGTCCATTGTTTTCTATTGCCATTTAAATCAACATAAATTCAACACCAAAACCTAAACCAAGCACAGTAGAAAACTGTTTCCTCTTTCCATTGACCACACCTGAACAGAATCATGATTGGCCTTAAATAACCCATCCCCCATCAGACACTCGGAACACAAAATGAAATACGCCCCCTGGTGGTGATAAACAGTAAAGTATAAATGGCTCCTACAATGACTAAAATTTACTTATTCCATTCAGTAGGCAAACATAGGTGTATAAGCTAAAAATAAAAATGCTAATGTTAGCTTACATGCTAACAGTTGTATGTGTTAATCTCTATGATGTTGACTAACAATGACTCACTCCATTCACTATGTGAAGCTTAGGCATTTTTATAAAAAACTTAATAGCTAAGTTTAGCATGATGACTAACATTTCTGTGAATCATCGTGCTAACATTAGCATGAGGGCTATCGCTAGCATGTTGAGCTGCTAGCATGTTGATACTACCAGTAGAATGTGGGTTGTCACTAGCATGCTGACTAGCATTGGCTAATTTAATATGTAAAGATTAGCGTTGATATAAAAAATAGCTAAACTTTTAATGTTAGCTTAAATGCTACTGTTAGTCTGTGAACGATCACTAGAATGTTGAGCTACCAGCATGTTGATAGCATTAGAATGTCTGATGTTACGAGCATGAACCCTGCATCATAAGGTAAGAACTGTAAGAAGTATCTGAAAAATGTTTCAAGCATGTCAATCATGCTTGTGTACGCACTTCTCACAACCTCTTCCATGCTTTCTGCTATGCTGCAGCTTCTCTCAATTACCAGAACCTGCCACGACTGCTCAGGCCAGTTAGCGTGGCCTCTTATGATGGAGAATAAAAAGTTTTCTTGGAACAATAAGTTGTTTCTCCACCATTAGCACATTGAGCAGCGCATTCACAAGGATGATTGACAGAGCAAGAGACCCTCCTCATGGCTCTAATTGGTTGTTTTCAACCAGGAGTGGTGTATAGTAGCAGCCTGATTTGTTTAATAGATTATGTGTTTTTTATTATACTCTCACAACACGGTGACAGTTTTAACAGATGTAAAGACATTTTTTTATAAAAGTTACATACACCAGCTTTGATGGTGACAGAATAAAAATAAATACATAATAAAGAGTTTCTTTAAGAGGTGGAGAATAGTAGGTGCCAACATGCATTGCTACAGCCCCAATTAATAAATGTAAATAAATGAATGAGTAAATAAATAAAAATCATTTCATACACTATTTGGGCAACAACTATCTCTAGTGGCTAGAAGTAATATTACTACTGAAATCATTCTTTAATGTCTGTACTTCTGAAATTTCACTTGAAGCATGTGTAACACTTTTTTAAAAGTAACTGGTACCATTGTTTGCTTTTTTCATTTGAGCACATTCTTAATTATTTATCTCCATGAGAATAACACTGTGGTTGATCAAAGGGTTGATCTTAAATAGAAAGAAAAAAGTTAGACCTATCTATGTTACAGCATCAGTAAAAATTAATTAAAGGAGATATTAATATTTGTACAGAGGGTCAGTCTGGAATCCAGGAAAAACTGAATTCACACAGGTCTTGTTAACAAATGCACAAACTTCATAGTTTAAAAGTTATGTCAACAAAGTCATAACTTAAAAGATAATTTCCTAATTTTTTGTGAACGCATCGTCAAACTTTTTGTCGTTGGTGTAAAATCAAAGAAGCAAAAACGAAAGTAGAGGAAAATACACGTTTGGACAACAGTGTTGGGGATGACTCCTGCTCCATCTGCTGGATGATTTGGAAATGGCTACTCTTCCAAGATCAAGGGGGCAGAATTGGAGAAACGATTTATAATATAATGTTTCTGCTGTCTGCTGTGTTTGTTTCTGAATAAATAATGACATAACACAACTTGTTAGTATATTCAAGTTACTGTTTAAAAAGCCTAGTGCAGATATATCTGGGTTTGTTTGTTTTTTTTACAAGTTGCACATTTCTTTTAATCTGAGTGTGCTATTTGTCAATACGTGTACAGTATTACTGTCTTATGTTGTAATTTACTGTGCAGGAACTTATACTTATTTTTGCATGTTTTCTTTTTTTGAATATCAATATTTCCACTTATCTTTAACTTGCTGCTACTACACACGCGGGGCTGGTATGGATATATTGTGGAGAGAAAATAGTCTCAAAATGTTTCCTGTCCATAATATTTCTATTCTATTCTATTCTGGTGTGTCCCTATTGTAACTGAAAGCAGTGAATATCTGTAAAACTTTTGAATGTGAACTCCATGATTTTTAATTTTAAAAAAAAGGAACAAAAGTGAGGGATTGCGGTCCTTAAATGTCTTACAAATCTCAATTTTAGGTTTTAAAAATTCTCCTGAATGCAGTTACCTTGCCCCTACTTGAACAAAGACAGAAAAAAAACAACAAAAGAAACGGTTTGCAGCTTTAATCTGATAGGTGGGGTAGGCTGGTTGAAGTCTCCAAATCACAGCCACTAGTTACTCTAGGAATGGGGGGCCCTCTAGCGGACGGGAGGTCTTTGTGGATAACAGAATCCTGTTTAAAACGTAAGAGTTAAAAACAAATCACTATTATTTCACATGGAAATAATTATTCTGGAAGCCTTGCTAAATTGTGCCTGCGGACTGCTGTGCTCGCCGCCTGTGGCGGATAATATTATGCGATATTTGTCCGTCGGAGAAGTGACGTGTGCCTGCGGCTTGTCTGGTGACGTGTCTCTCCGACTCTCTCTTTCCTCTCGCAGCGGCTGATGGAGCCACACTGACTCCTCTGTGCACTCAAAACTGTTAACAGCTACACAGCAGGAGTCGGCCCAAGGACACCATGGGGAGTAAGTGCTTCCCCCTTTTGTTCTTCTGCTTATCTCCGTGAAGATATCTGAATTAGCGGCTGCGTTTTTAAACTTGGAAGAGGAAGGAACAGTGAGCAGTCGCAGGGAAGCTAATTAGCTAACCTTGGTCAGGTTATGTGGAAAGTTCAACCTCCTTATAAAGACCACAGGTTTAAAGCTGGGGCTTACTGAACAGTGGTGGAGTTAGTTTACAGATTACACAAGATTTATAAAGTCAGTTGAACGTCGGCTGTGGCTTTTGGACGCTTTTGTCGGCTGGTTTGCGGTGAAACACAGCAGTTAGCATTTAGCTAATGTTAATTCAATTGAATCTGCACCTAATTTGTCTTCCGTTTGTTATTAAACGCTGCTGTCTGATACCTAGTCTTTGTGATTAACTGTGTCATCTGGGCTGTGGTCATTACATCTGTAGCTACTGTTATAGTCAGCATCAGTGATGGACAGAGACTGAAAACATCTGAAAGGGACTGCGCAGTGAGCTCCAGTAGCTCGGAGGCTTCCTCAGGTTCAGATATTTAGCACTGATCATGTTCACCAGTTAGCCTCTGGTGTTGTTTTGCTTCGCTGGCAGCTGGTTAGTGATGACGCTGCATCGGCGCTCACCTGGTCAGAGAGGTGTAGGTCAAGTTGAAATGTGGCTGACGTTGCAAAAGAAAGTTGTCGGGTCTCACAGTTATCCTCTGTCTTTGTTTCCTCCCCGCCCCCTTTTTAATCCATGCAGTTAAATTTTTGGAAGTTATCAAACCTTTCTGCGCAGTCCTGCCAGAGATTCAGAAACCAGAAAGAAAGGTAAGCTCTTGCCCCCTCTTTTCTTTTAATATACATTTGTAGGGTCAGAATCTCAATTATTTATTTCTTTTGTTTGTTTTTTTTAATTGCAGATTCAGTTCAGGGAAAAGGTACTATGGACCGCCATCACGTTATTCATCTTTCTGGTGTGCTGCCAGGTTTGTATCCACGTCCGATGCTTTGTTCTGACAGCTTTTCTTTTTCTGCACAGTGGCTAACATCGATGTTTTTATGTATTTCTTTCAGATCCCTCTGTTTGGCATCATGTCATCAGATTCAGCAGATCCTTTCTACTGGATGAGAGTAATCCTGGCCTCCAACAGAGGTGTGTATGTCGCACATCTGCTACTCTCAGTAAAAGCTAGAAGATCCATGAGAAGCCCTCATTACTAAAACCTTTGCTAGCTAGCTATTTTCTTTGCGTCTGTCGTGGGTAAGTGCAAATGTATCTCCAGTTGGATGGACGAAGTTCATACATTTCTGTGGTGATATTGGTCTTGAATTCCATTCATAATTGTCTTAAAAGGTCTTACATTGGTTTCGGTGAAACCTGCAGAAACCCTGATATTTCCTGCATAAGAAAGTCGAGTCAAACAAAAAGACTCAGGCGTTCTCCCGGTATCTCATGCTACAAGTCGGATGTGTGCAGTCGTCGTCTCTTCAGCGCTGTAGCTGAGCTCTTCTCCTCCTCTTTGGCCTGCAGGTACGCTCATGGAGCTCGGCATCTCACCGATCGTCACCTCAGGCCTCATCATGCAGCTGCTGGCTGGCGCCAAGATCATTGAAGTTGGCGATACCCCCAAAGACAGAGCCCTCTTCAATGGAGCTCAGAAATGTGCGTTTGAGGATGTCTCCATTTGACACTTTTTGTAAAAAAAAATTATAATTTTAGTCTGTCCTCTATTGACGTTGTTTTTCTTCTTTTTTTGTGCAGTGTTTGGAATGATCATCACCATTGGACAGGCCATTGTTTATGTCATGACGGGCATGTACGGAGATCCTTCAGAGATGGGTGCTGGCATCTGCCTGCTGATCATCATTCAGGTTATTACTAATGAGAATAGAAAGCTGTTAAAGTTTTAGATGGAAAAGTGGAAATGGATCCTTGTTAATCTTCATGTTTTTGCTCAGAAGTTGTGATTTTTTAAATTTTTTTCCTCTCCAGCTCTTTGTTGCCGGTCTGATAGTGTTGCTCCTGGATGAGCTTCTCCAGAAGGGCTACGGTCTGGGATCTGGTATTTCTCTCTTCATTGCGACCAATATCTGTGAAACCATCGTCTGGAAGGCCTTCAGCCCCACCACTGTCAACACTGGCAGAGGTATTAGCATTGAAAACATCCTCTTTTTTATTTTTTTTTAAGCTTAGAGACAGAAATAATGTGTATCTCAGTTTGTTAGTGTGACTAAACAATGCGTTTTATCCAGGTACTGAGTTTGAGGGAGCCATTATCGCTCTCTTCCACCTGCTGGCCACACGCACAGACAAAGTGCGCGCCCTCAGAGAAGCTTTCTACAGACAAAACCTGCCTAACCTCATGAATCTCATCGCCACCGTCTTCGTGTTCGCTGTGGTTATATACTTCCAGGTGAGGCTTTTAGCGCCGCATTACCTTCCGTTGTACAAAACGAGCTTGGATCACACGTTCCCGTTTCTGTGACGTTGTCAGGGCTTCAGAGTGGACCTGCCCATCAAGTCGGCTCGTTACCGTGGGCAATACAACACCTACCCTATCAAGCTTTTCTACACCTCCAACATCCCCATCATCCTGCAGTCTGCCTTAGTGTCCAATCTGTACGTGATCTCCCAGATGCTGTCGACGCGTTTCAGCGGCAACTTCCTGGTCAATCTCTTAGGAACCTGGTCTGTAAGTATAACAGGGGTGCTGTACTCCTGAAACATTTCCACATTTTGCCACGTTACAACAACAAACTTATTATGTTTTTAATAATTTTTTTTTTTTTTTTAATAACGCTGGCCTGGACTTTTATTTATAGTTTGCATTTTATACCTCCTTACGCTCTTTAATGAAATCTCAGTGCAACCAGTTGCATTAAATGGATGCCACATGTCTAATCTGTCTTATTCCAGCTGTTTTGTGCAAGCTTCACTGGTTTGTTGAACACATGTTCAACAAACATGTGTTTGTTGAACATGTGTTCAACAAACATGTGTTGGCAAGGACCAATTCAATTTATCAAGTGCCAATTCACAACGAGTGTTGTTTCGATGCACTTCACCGAGAAGAAGAAAAAAATCTCAATTCAATCATATGTTTCAATTGATCCTAGTTATCAAATGGTACAGTAGACTCAGTTAATTATTCAAAGTAGTTTAAAAAGTTTTTATCTAAGGAAAGCAGCCAGATTGCATTGACTGACCTGTAGAAAATTGCTTGATTTTCGTCATTGACTTTACATCGATCCCTTATACTGAGCTGGCACGTAGCGACAGTGGAAAGGAAAAACTCCCCTTTAACACAGGGTGTCCGCACATCCTTAAAAAGTCTCGAGCTCATATATCCAAAATTGACTGCAATTTATTTTTAAACATGAATCTCTGGTCTTAAATTTTTGTCATGGCAGGACTCTTTAAAACCTGTTAACCTCCACCCGCCCGAGCCCGGGCGATTTGCATAAAAAAAATTTATTACCGCATATAACTCAGCCAAAAACAATGCCAACATACCCATGCCATACCTCTTTAGAATCAGGACATCTAAC
>CAEFZY010052318.1:0-46001 GCA_903066815.1 Brachyrhaphis roseni
GTGCTGTGGTGGCGTAGGGGTTAGCGCGACCCACATTTGGAGGCCTTGAGTCCTCGACGCGGCCGTCGCAGGTTCGACTCCTGGACCCGAAGACATTTTACGCATGTCTTCCCCCCTCTCCTTACCCCCTTCCTGTCAGCCTACTGTGAAATAAGGGACACTAGAGCCCACAAAAGCCCCCTGGTGGGGACAAAAAAAAACAAATAAATGAATAAAAGCCCTGTTTGCAATTTGCCCCAAGGTTCAGAGGAATCATGTAGAAAGTGTTTGACCAGGTCAAAGTAGAAACTTTGAGCTGCATGCAAAGCTCTATTTTGAGTGGAAAACTAACACTGCACATCACTCTGCAGCATCATACTGTGGAGATGCTTTTCCTCAGCAGGGATCCTGGTCTGAGTTGATGGAAAGATGAATGGAGCTTAATACAGAAAAGTACTGGAGAAAAAAACTGTTAGAGGCTGCAGAAGACAGCAAGCTGGGATTCACTTTCTAGCGGGGCAACGACCCTAAACATACAGTGACTGCTACAATAAACTATAATTAATATCAAGGCTTATGCATGTGTTAGAATGATCCAGTCAAAGCTCAAACCTTTGTGAATTTGCAGCAAGATTTAAAAACAGCCAATCTGGCTGAACCAGAATTATTCTGCAAAGATCGACTGGAAAAAAATTTAAGTTCCTAGATGTGTAAAGTGGTAGAAACATAAGTAGATTGCCTGAATGCATTTCAGGCAATCTATTTAGTATATGCTATGTCCAGTATATACACTGGATGAGTATATACACCCATCCAGTGTATTTACTCGCACTTATCCATGCAAGCGGGATGTATCCTGGACTTGTTGCCAGTCCATCATAAAGCAGCTCTGAGACACAAAGTACAAACCACCAACCATGCAAACACTCACCCTTAAGAGCAATTTAGAAGGACCAGTTAACCAGAAAAACGTGTTTTTGAACTGGGAGGAAACCAGAATACACTGAGAAAACACATTCATTTATGGGGTAGACATGCAAACTCCATGCAAGAAGACCTCAGATCAGGCTGTGAACCCTGAACCTTCTGGCTGCAAGGCAATAGTGCTAACAGCTGCTCCATCATGCACCATAATAAATACAATATTCTAAATGCATCCATGTGCTCTACACAATTACCTGGTTTGTCTTTTTAATACTACCGCCATGTCATATTTCTTATATCCCACATTAGCCGGTGATCTGCACATTTTCTTAATCCCAACCAGACGCCACAGATGTTCGCATATGTTAAAGACTTGGAATTAATTCTACTAAACTGAGCTGGATAAATGTCAAAGCTTTCCAAAATTACTGATTTCATTTTAAGGGTTGGAGTACAAACAGGTGCAGCCTGGAAACATCAGAAGGTGTGAATGTCAGTATTAATGAGACAGGGTAGAACTTACCGTGCCACAGGGATTCCTCCGTTTTCATAATCCAATCCAAAACTCAACTCCTGTCCCAAAAATGAAAATCATTTCATTCCTCTATTTCACCTCTCACCACCTAAAAAAGAGAATGTAAAATTTAATATTTTGGGAAGGTCATTGAGAAATGTAATGAGATGCAGCTATATATGATTAAAGAATACAGGAAGACAAAAGGACTCTTGTAGTAAATTAAGGAAAGATTTGTTCACTTGAATTAGAGATGATGACATTTCCTAAACCTAAAAGTAAGTCAAGAGTAAAATGTGTACACTCTAAACCTCGTCTTCTTTTTTTTTTTAACTTTACTTCCAAAAGCCTTTGTTCACTCATCAACATCTTGACCTGCCCTACAGTTTAGTGTAAAAATGCTGATGATATCGCATTGAATATTACACTGTATCTGGATCCTAAAATGGGAGCTAAATCCACTTTTTCAGAAACACAAGTTACACATGCTCAATGTCTACTGGGATGTTAACCATGTGAGGAAGACTTATTTGGGGGCATGATGACACGGTGATCTAAAACACATTTGCTTAAACAGAAAGGTCATAAGATCAGGTTCAGAAGAGCCAAGCAGCGCTGCGTCTCTGAACAAAGTCCAAACTCCGACTCTGCCTGTCCTCCTCCAAATGACATATAGTGTAAATGCCAATTAAGTCCCTGTGAAGTGAGAGTAAAAACAGAATGTCCTCTAATTTAAATAAATGGAATCACCGCTGTGACTCAGTGGGGTGCAGAGAAAATTGATGTACTTTATAGCCACATGTCTCAGATCACTGGTGGCGCTAAACGGAGTGTTAATTCCCCTCAATGTTTTCTATGAAAGTATTTCAGATCTTTATAAAATCGCTCTTAGTATAATTTTATTTCAGAAGGTAAATTATTTGGTGTAAAGCAGACAAATGTACGTTCTGCATGCATCGTTTCGGCGGTAGAACGGTTGCTCAGCTCCATGCAGTGTTAGAATATGCTGAAGAAGATTATGATGTGGGCAAAAATAAGTAATAAGATGATTTTTATCAACCTTATTTAGAAGTGCAACGATTTACTGCACTGTGACAGTGCAGCGTTATCACCACTTTCCTCCTCTCATAACTCAGTCATATCTCTGCAACAGACTTGAAGCTGGAAAATTAGCTCTTAATACACCGACTAAATCTATGGTAAATGCTCTATAGACATGAAATGAAAGCTATTTTCCTTGTGCTGATGGATGCAAATCATACCCCAGGCTTTCTAAGTGATGCATTTCAGTAGGACGGTTGTTTTCTGACTGCACTTATAAGCGCTGTGAAGGATGATGGCACCACTTTATTAGAAGAAGAAGATTCAGGCGTTTAAAAAAAATGTTAAGCACTTGAAAAAAAATCAACAGTAAAAGGGACCAAATGTGGAACTTTTTAATGTTTTCCTTTTCAAGTTCATCAAATGTGACTGGTTCCCTTTTGACAACCAATGTAATGCTGAATCAAACTGGTGAATCACCTCATGCTAGAGACTTTAAAATAAAACTGGACACCAAACCACACAGTGATGCATTAAAAGATGTGATGTTTTTGCCTTGCACAAGAGCAGTTTTGCTCTTTATGATTCTCATTTTTTGAGTTCCATATTAGCCCATCTGAATCCCTGCTATGCAGTAAAGCCCATGCCAAATTATAAGCTCTTCCAGCTAAAGCGTCTGATCCGTTTCACACCTCCGATGTGTCTCGTGCCCGGGAACTTGCAAGAAAAGGAGAATGTGAACAGGCGTCCAGCTAGCGACCTCAGAATTGGCAAATCTGAGATGAATATTTTTATTCAGAGGTGGACCTAAAACCTTAGAAATGGTTTTGCAGGCCTTTCCAGAAAGATGGATGTGAATTACTTTTGATTTTATCCATTTATGAACTTTTTTAGATCTGGACATGACATGTTTTTTGGTTTGTAGATTCTCCTCTGCTCTTTGTTTTACTGTCACATTCTTGTCACCTTACTGCCTATAGAGTCCTCCCTCAGCTATTTTGTGTTCCCCTGATTGTACTCACCTGATTTTAATTCCACTAATCACACCTCTTCTTCTTGTTAAGTGCCTTGATTTTCATTGTTCACTGCTGGTTTCTTATATGGATCTCATCACCATGCTCTGTCACTGTCTATTCCATATGAGTCCATCTCAGTCTCAAATCCTGCAGAAGAAAATATCTTCTATCCAACGATTCAACACTTTTTATTTCACTGATTTGACTGATTAAACACTGAATAAACACACTGTATATTTTAATAATAAGCTGGACTGCTACAACTCTATTCTTTTGTTCTTAGTTTTTTGGATTTTTGTGTGTGTGTTTTTTTCTTTTTTCAATTTTACGTTTTATTTCAGATCCATAACTTGATTTAAGTTTGTTTATATTCAAAATTCACAAAGAAATCTATCTTAAGTTATTTTATAACTCCCACATGAATCCAATGTATTTAGTCAAATGAACAGGTAAAGAAATAAACCTTCTTTACTCCAAATCATCACAGTCTATTGTATTCTTTTTAAGAATATAACATTTTAATTTAACACAAAATGCGTACCGTTAATAACCATGAACTGCCTTTAAAAGGGAAAAACAGTATCTTGAATTAATCAGGTGGTTTTACACTTTTTCCTTCGATAACCCAATTTTCCTTTACAGAATGGCAAGATTCCTAATATTTTACCTGATTTGTACCTAATAAAAATACAGTTATCAGTGTCAGTTAAATAAAAGGTTAAATGAGAGCAAAGAGGCTACAACTTTCTGTTGAAAATTAGTAAAATTTTATTTTAAAAAGCAAAACATTGCTGATTCCTGCAAGCTTTAGCGAGTTATCCTGAAATAAAGATTTAATCTCATGTCATTCATTGAGTTTCTTTAGTACAAAGAAACTAAATAAAACTAAATTAATCCTCAGCCGAATGTAATCTGGGTGAAAATGCTGGAGAAATGTCAAGCCTACATGTTTTCTGCCCTTCCAAATGATCTATGCACACAGTAATAAGAGTTAGTAAAGCGTGAGGAAACACATTCTGCATAATTCATCCACCGCTGACATGGACACAATCGGCAGCTCTCCTCTATCAGCAAAAAACACAGAACTTTCACCTGTCAGTCAAACAAGCGACAGGTGGAGTGATGCATCATGTGTTTGCAAAATAAAAGTCAGTTTTGATTTCCACCCTGACAAATCAACGGCTGACGAAAGTAGAGCAGGAGATGTAAAGAAGGCTGGATGCTCTGGCTCCCAGCATGTAAAAGTTAAAGAACTGCCTGGAAACTGTAATGAGGCCACATTGATTTTAGTTTAGGAGGAACAGAATGCTAAACAGAAATCGTCTAGTAGCAGGAACTGGGTTTTAAAACCATTTTAACAGAAGAAATCTGACTGAAGTTTGATATACACTGCTGTGAAAAAAATATTCCTTCATTCTTATCTTAGTCTGATGCAAAAATTCTATCAGTAGTCAGTGGAATATATTTGAAAAATTAGAAGGTTGATAAAATCTGAAATGGCGACATCATCAGAACATTTCAAGAGACATATTATGCAAAATTGACATTTAGCATGTCTTTATACGGCCATTTGAGTCTCAACTGCTTCTAAAAACAGCCCCAGTGCTTAAAAAAGCCACCCAGCTGGTTTTTGGAATTAAGTTAATGTTTTTAGTGTCTGGGAAATAGCCTCCTGATTGTTAAGTCACAATCAAGGAAACTGCGCCACTACCTAGCAACCTCAGCCGAGCCCAGCCGCGTTACCGTGCAACCCAAGCATAATACGGTACGTTTGAGCTGGTTTTACCACTGTATGCTCTGTACAATGGCTGCTGGAAAAGACAAGTTTTTTGCTGTTTACTTACCATCCAGAAACCACCTACTGTACTATTGGTTGTACAGGAAGCTCTACTGGTGCTTTTCAAAGATGTACGGTTGTATAATTGTGCATCTCTTTAACTGTAAACGTTGAGTTGAGGGGGTCTGGCCAGCAGCTGCTTGACTTTAAAGTAACAAGTGCTAAAATAACTCATTCTGAAATGAGCTCAAAATGTGCAGAAATGACCTAGAATCTCATTATCTAAGAATAATTTTGAGCAGAAAACGCGAAGAAACATGTTTTGAGTTACCCACACCTAACCTAATCTGTGCAAGAAAATATAATAGGCCCTTTAAAAATATTTTCTGTAACTCTCTGCCCAAAGTTTTCTGGTGGTTGACTTGTAGCAGGTTTTGATCTTCCGTTTCCAATACTGTAAAGTTAAAAAACTTGAATATATTTGAAAAAGGTTTGATACAGTAAAAGTTAATAAAGGTTAAAAGTGTATTAACTTTTAACCTTTATTGGTTAAAAGTTAATAATCAATAAACCTAACATACCTTGTTTTGTTATTTGTTGGTTAGACGTGTTGGTTAGTTGGACTGCCTTGGACTGATGAAGTAAAATGCCTAATTTCTATTAAAAAGACATCAAGTTTGATCCCACCAGTAAGAGGGATGGTGATGTTGTGATCTATTCTTCTATCGGCAGCTAAAACACTCAGCTGTTGCATAACTTTGCAGGAGAGCATGCACACAGCTGTTGAAGGCCAGCTGTGCCTTCTGTAATGATCTTACGGCAACAGCTGAGGCAACTTCTGCCACAACCTACTTTTCTACTACACCCGCTGCCTTGGTCACGCAACCCTAAACAAAGATGACATCAGCACACACTCAAACGTGACTCAGAGAGGCCAGCTGAGCTCAGCTTGTCGCCTGAAATCCACAGCATCCCCCCCCAGCGCAGCCTCATCAGGACTCCGGAGATTTACCCAGCAGGGGGGCGGAGCTAAGGGTGCTGGGTCAGGGTCTGAAAGGGAAGGGGGAGTTTTTTGGAGCTTATCTTTCCCAATCAAGTACATCACAATGACAGGGAACTAATCCAACGTTCAGCTTCGGCAAGCCCGCTGCGGCTGAGCGATTGGGTTGTCCTTGCCTCAACAAGCAGCAGTGCCATCCTCTCCCCCAACAACACAAAGATGATCTCCATCTCTCTCCACTGTATAATTTCCCCTCTGGCTTCCTGTCTCCTGCTGTTGATCTTCTGCTCTGTCTCTATGCAGCTATTTGAAGTCTGGTGGCCCATCCTGAACCTACAAACACAGAGCCTTATCTCCTTTTTGAAGAGGATCAGTCTTGATCTTGACTTCCTTTGGGCATAGATCTTTGACCTTAGGAAGAAATAAAAACAAAACTATGAAAATTAAGTATTTCCTTTCTTAAATCACTTCTCCAAGAGAAAAAAAAAACATGCAGGAGAAGCTGGGTTAACACACTGGTTTTCCTTTGTGTAAAATAAAACCTTTCAATGGACCAATCATTTCCTCATTCATATTTAGCTTAATGGGATTTAACTCTGCTGGTCATCACTGAAATCCTGATTCACAGAATCACAAGTCTCAGAGTAAACTGTCACAGAGAGTAAACACAATAAAAGAATGCATTATCTGCAGAATTGTTCATTATAACAATGCTTTAATACATCGACATTGTTGATGTATTAAAGAAAATATACATATTTTATTATATTCTAGACCTTCACGTTAAGAAATACATTCAACAAGTACTTTCAATACTTTAAGCATTTTTCTCAAGTAAAAATGTTAGTGAAGTACTAGAATACATTTTTGTCTGTTTATTTGTACTTTTACTTAAGTAAAATGTTTGAGTACTTTCTCCAAAACTGGATTAAGTACTACAGGAGGATGTCTCTAACCTCCATTTTATCCAGCTTTCAGTCAGGATACATTACTTTATGACTTCCAACAGAGTTCAGTTTGTACATTTATCTAAACTTGTTAAAATTTTACTCCCAAAAGTGAAAACTTTCCTAACTTAAGAAACTTCATACTGGAAAACAAACCCACATAAAATTAATATCTTATGTCTTTTTTTCCCTCAACGATCCTTTGTTTTGTGATTCTGGGAAGATTTTAAGTCAACACTTGTTTATTAAAACAAATCACGTTCATATCCCACCATGAAACCAACACATATGGGAAATGATGAAGAGGCAGCATTTATTAACAATACCAACACTAAAACCATACCTGCAGCCAAAAATGATTTAATATCTCATCCAATAAACTCAGTGGAGCAGAAGCAGCAGATGTCATGGTTTCCAAATAATCATTTACTGCGTTTCCATTACAAATATTCACTAATTTTTTTTTAACATTTCACTAATATAAAAAAAATACAATTTAGGAATTGGAGTGTTTCTATTAAATAAAGAACAATTAAAATCACACGTCAATGAGTTTGTTCATGTAGTAATTCATTAAAAAATATCCTCCTACTACTTCCTATGGTCTTTTTTACGTTTTCCGCTAGCAGTAACATCTGGTTGTTGATGACGTGACTAGTGTGATGCAAAAAATTGGTTCTGTGAAATACACTAATTTTGATGTGGCTGAAAAACTACCTCATCCTAGCACAAAAACTTTTATTTTTAATTTTAAAATTAGTTGTTTTTTTTCTATGACTTTTGTATTCAATAATTTCATTTTCAGAATTCCAATTTGTGGAATGGAAACATATTTTCTGACTGGAAATGTCATACTGAGCATCCAGCAATCTGGATTCTGTACCTCTCCAATCTTCTATCAAGACTTTGGGACCTTTATTTTCAAAATAAATGTAAAATCAATTTTTTTTTCAATACGTAACTTCAGCAGTCCAGTCCTTTTTCTCCTCAATTCAGGTAAAATTGTTCTGATGTTTATATCCATGCATAATGGTTGTAGCACTGATTCTAAAGCCAAACTCTTAAACTGACTTCTCCACATTTGCCTTAAATGGAAGTTATAACTTGTGCACCTCTTTTCATATTTTTTTCTTCCACTGAACTTTCAGCTGTCTTTCACAATGTGAGTAAGATCATAATAACACATTTTGTGGATTTAAAATACATTTTATTAGTATCTATTTATGGTTTTAGTCAGCTGCAAGCCACAATCAACAAAATTAAAAGGAACAAATACCTGAAATATAATCCTCTAAAACAAAAATACTTCAGAGAACAGGTTTTCTCTGAAAGATCAAAAATACTTAGTTTCTGGCATTTAAACTCCTTTATATCTAGTTACACTTCTGAATGAGGAAGATAAAATATTTTTTATCTTCCTCATTCAGGTCATATTATAAATGATTTTGTTATTCTAGCTGAATGTGTAGAAAACTCACAAAGCACGAGTTTATTGCAGTAATTGAATCCAAATAACTTACTGCTTAGAAAGTATAATCTCCCCTGCTTCACCTTATTTAAATAAATTTGCACAAGTCACTCACAACCAAAAATAGCCTCCTGACCAGATAAAAAGAAATTAGTAAAACCTTGCAGCCACTGCTACAGCACAGCCAGTTCCTGAAAGCCTGAAGACGTACAGCAGAGCACCTCACCCTGAAACCTTAAAACCACGACACTGAAAAGAACATATGAAACCTCCATGACCTTTAATCTAAAATTAGTGAAAGAAGATTCTACTAGAACCACAAAAAGTCTGTTTTCAGCCAAACCAGAAGCAAGGCTGGAGGCGTGTCTATCAGTCTGTCAGGCTGCTTGACCAACACCTGAGTCTGCTCACAGAAATAAAGCCGAGGCGTCCTCCTGCATGGTTCCAAAAATATCAAACAGGCTACATACTGAGGCAGAAAGCTGATACAAGTAAACCATCCCCTTGAGTTTAACTGTTAAGTTAAAGTTCACACTTTTATTTTTGAAACTGAGACTACTTTATGAAACTGTGGTGACTGTGTGTTGCAGATGTCATAACTGGAACATCTGTGCATCCAGGAATTTCCAAAAATTGTTTATTGATTTGATTTGATTTGATTTAACTCTACTTACATGAAGTTATTGTTAAAGTTATTGGACATATTTAGACCTGTGCATATCTGCAACCAAGTGTTAAACTGGTGGCAGCTTAACACTTTATCTTAGACACTCTGGTGCAGCATGAGTTCCCATGGTGATAGAGTATGAATTGAACCAGTTGTGTGATGCTGAACCTGAAGTCATGATTAGAATCGACTATATGGATAATTTAGTAGCTGACATGATTCAGAAAGTGACTAGTGAAGAAGTGAGCATACACTTACCAGTCGTCTTAACCAGTATTTATGCATTTTTATACTAAATCATGTACATACTGAAAGTACAGTAAAAAATGACTTATTGCTGTGACTTTAGTATATTTAGCAAATGTTTTGTTTTTATTTCACTGTAATTTTTGCTGAAAAGAAGAAAAAAAAAAAGCTGGTGCAGTTTTCTGTATATATTGCCATTCCACTAAATCCATTGCAGCCTCAGATTGAATGACTCCCATGATGAGGTTGTGACCCTCCAACTTCTCCAGCGTGATTTTCTCTCAAACTTTGGAACACGGTGATCTCTCTGTCCAGGCCTGTTGCAATCGACGCCAGCATACTTTGAGCCTGAAGCTTCAGCTCCATCTGCCTCTCTACGGCCGAGACCCTCAAGGTTACTTTAGCCTTCAGACTCAGTCCCAGCTGGCTCTACAACTTTACCCCACCGTGAACTTCCTCCACCCACATTTCCTCTCCAGGGTCTCACCTCACTGCTGCATAAATAAAAGGGGAGACACCTGATCTGCACCAATCACCCCCTCCATCATGATCAGTTTCCTGATACTCAACTCATGCATGAAAATGAGACAACACTGTGTTACCTATCTAGAGAACACAGATGAAAAAACAGAGTAAATTTACCCTTTAAAATCAAAAACATAAATTTGACTGTATTTTCTATCTGTTTTTGATGTCCTACATTTAAAATCTTTCACATCCTCTTTTTGTGATGAAACACTGCACCGCAAAGTCTTTTAGGAACATCTGCTAAAACCGAAACACAACGTTGCTTCCATAAACATATCATAGTGCAAAAAAAGAGGCATGACCAATTATAAGAGTATAACAAGTAATTTGTTTTTATTTTGTTTTAAAAGCATCTAGCTAAATGTTAGACGTTAAATAAAATAAAACTAAAATCCAGTTTGCAAAGAATAACTTATCATTTATTTTCTTCATTGTAATAATTTAAGTTCAGTTTAGATGTTTTTGCTGTTAAAAATATTCCAAATCTACCTTTCTTTCTTGTTTCTTATTTACATAAAATCCCTTGTTCAGTGTGTTTACAGAGTGAATTAGACAGACACGGTCAAACTTGAAAGAATATCGACAGTAAAAATCATTAATTTGTGCCTTCATGCTGTGAATAAAAAATTAAGAGGAAAAATAACTTTGATTTTTGCAACAACAACAAAAAAAATCCATCTTCTGCAGGAGTTTAATACATGGAGGCCTTGATCTGCTGACTTTATAGAATACTGGATATGCAGCAGGACAGCCAAATAAACAGAACCCACCACCTGAATTCTTAAATCAGGCGCATTTGGAAATATATTTGAAAACACCTAAAACTTGAGGTATTTCTTTCACATTTCTAATAAAACCTACCTACCATATATCCAGCATATTCTGTATGCCCACTCATTAACAAGCAAATGCATTGTGTTACATTAAAAACAAAACAAAAACAGAATTAAACATCAATGTTTAATCTGAATATCAGATGACAGATGTAGCCTTCTGCCTTTTGCAAAAGTCCAAAGTCTATAAAAATGTAGCAGGTACTAAAACCAGATTACCAAATGTGGTTTTATTGACATTTTATTACCATGCCGACATATAAACAGATTCTCATAAACATTCAATAAAATGTTTATGAGAAGGATTAAAAACTCTCAATTTTCTTAAAAGCACAACTGCAAAATATTTTTTGCAGTAATGCATTATTGTGAGTTTATTTTTCAGCCAAAAATAGTTTAAAACATTGGGTTTAAATCAAAGATCTTCAAACCTGGTCTTCAGGTCACACTGTCCTCCATGTTTGAGATGTTTTTCCTGCTGCTGCACACTGATTGCAAGCTTCTGCAGCAACTGGAGGCATGCTAAGGAGAAAATGCAGTCATTTAAATCAGCTGGGATGTCGTGGGAAACCTAACCTGGGGCCTGAGGACCAGGTTAAAGACGACCAGTTTAAGTGGATGGTAACTCCTACCTGCAGGTCGCAGGTTGGTTAAATTTGTTTTTAACTGCTGAGATGTATTTCTGAACAAACCAAGTTTAAACGGAAAGAAAAGACTAAACTCATAGCATTGGATTGTAACTAACACGACGAACTTTACAAAGTAAACTTGTTAAGTCATCTGAATCTTAAATTTACATTTTAAACAATTGAAATTATTTTTCTCTATACTGAAACCATCACATTAAATTTAATCGTATTCTCATTGTCAATAAACAAGAATAAACATTTACGATTTATGGTATGTGCTTAAAATTCAAGTATTTATGTGAGGAACAGCAGCTTTTCACATCTGCTTATTTGGTTTTACTTGAGTCTAATGTGATTTAGAGAAACACCTAAAGGTTACATAAAACCCATTTTCACTGAAGTTGTCGGTTTGGATTAGGTGAAGCAGTACAAGCGATATGTCAACGTGTTTTATTGATTTTTTTGGCTCACAAACGGAAAGTCGATGGTGATTTCTGCGATAAAAGCTGAACTGTACGCCTGAAGTTAAGAGCATCACTGAGTTGTGTATGTTTGTGTGTGAACTCATTTATTCTTTCTTAGAAAGCAAAACAAAGATGTGAGGAATTTGTGTGGAGTATCTTTGAGTCTTTACAGTGCTTCTGTGAAGAAATTATATTTTCTTACTCATAAAAACCAGTTATATAAGAATTACATAACACTTCTATGTTTGGTTCCGGCAGGCTGTTGACTTCCTGCTCTCCTGTCCTTGACTGGGTTATTTTTGTTGAAAGATTTCAACATCAACAATATATTTTTGGCAGCTAACCATCATCAGCATCTGTCAGCTCTTCCTAAGATTAAAAATAATCAATGATTAGTTTTCCAAAAACCTGAAAAGGAGAAGTAGCTGCAATTTACTCTTCACATTAGTTGAAACTGGATGAATTTTCTTGTCTCATTTTGAGAAGTTTTAAATCCTAATAATAATAATAATAATTCTGAAATCATGTATTTTACTTGTAAGAGCAGCTTAGTGTGAGGGTAAAATACTGAGGAGCATTTAAACCATGTACAAAAAATAGACACATACAGGAACACAAGGAATCTGTGAGACTAACTAAGTGATTAAATAACAGTTATAATGTGAAAAAACACAGGAATATACAGTAAGCATGCCTAAACATACTGGAACCTAAATCACAAGAATAACAAAAAGCTACCACAAAAATGATTAAGTTCTGAATCCAAACGGACAGGACCACTCCCATTTAGTCATTTTGTAATGGGAAGAAACTTTCAGCAGAACAGGTCATTTCTTGTAACTCATTAGTGCAGTTTTTTCTCTTCTCTAGAGAGAGAAAAACAAAGAAATTTCACAAAGTTAATGTCAGAATTAATTAAAAACTGCAAAAATCCAGTGGGAAAATTGATCAGAATATCAATCAGCAGCATATATGCCTGCAGCAGAGAATCTAAGATGATCTCAGTGTCTGAGGATCATGACTATGAGATGATGGAAAATGACAAACAGTCAGAATGGACACACAGGAAACAATGACACCAGGAAATCATGACATGACCAAAAACTAAGGGTTCATTCACACCAGCCCTCTTTCGTTGAACTTAGGGAGATGAGAACATGCATCCAACTCTGGTGCTGATCAAACAAGAAAGCTCTGGCCCACCTGAAAACATAAATCTCATGGTGTTTTCACATCTGATAGTCCAGCAGACTTGGTTCAGTCGGGGAGGAAAACTGCAACATTTGTGTCATTTTCAGCTGGTGCTCTTTACTTTCACACTGCACTGCGTCAAATCAAATCACCCTCACCTGTGGTGGCGCTGCATCAAGAACCACTGAAGGAAACGATATGAAAACATCTGAAGAAAACACTGAGCGCAACTTTCTTCTTCACAAAATTAAACAAAATTTTGTTTACACGACTGGAGTCGTGACAGATTTTGCTAGTTGTAGGATTTCTCTTTAGGTGTTGGTAAAAGAGAACAAGCCATTTTTCCTGCTAATGCTACACATGCGCCAGTCGCAAGATTGTCAGGAGAAATGGCTAGTGTTTACATGTGGAGGTATGATGAGATAAAAGCTCTGACAGAAGCTTAGACACGGAAGCTGCTAGTAAATATGAGTATAATAATATTTTATACCAAAGTACCAGAAAAAATTGAAGCTTAGTCTCACACAAAGATGAAAAAACTACCAACAATACATAGAAGCAGCAGTTCTGAAGCCAGAAAGGACAAATGTCCTTGGTATGAGGAAGTAGATAGTATTTCTGACATTCTCAGCGCTACACACTATATTGCGAAAGCAAATTTCCAAAGTACAATGCTGTTCTTTTTTATGCGCTTGGCTTTCCTCCTTTGACTCACTTACAAACTTGTGTGTTTCTCTGTACTACAAGGAAACATTTAAAAAGGCAGAACATCTGGTGTTAGGAAAGTTCTGGTTCTGATTTATAAGGCAACATCAGGTGCAACCCAAAGCCTCACAAGGAGTTTAAGACTGCGGGAGTCAGTAAAGACTGACTGAATGCTTGAAAAATAATTTCATGACAGAACACCCACAGGCAGTCCAGCAGGTTGTTTCTTCAGTCAGTATTAACAGCGATGAGCAATCTCATCCCCTGCAGAAGCATCTTGCAAACTTTGTCCCTCTGGCCCTCGCTGATGTCTGCTTTCAATCATCCATTTTGTTTACATTCCCCATTGAAAACTAACCAGTAGAAACATCTAACCATCATGTATGAACATGCAACTTGCTTTATCTGTACCTTTAACCGGCTGAATAACAAAAAAAAGGAAAAAAATGCGTCTAGAATGGCAGAAAACCCAAAATCTTTCGCTCTTCTCCCAGTCTGTACAGAATTCCCATTACAGATTGATTTGAACTGCATCACTGGGCACATTATTTCCTTTCACACCTTTTGTGTTAAAACAAAAGAATGAACACAAAAGAAAGGTCGTCCTTTTCAACAATGAAGAAATCAAAAACAGGCAGAGGCAAGCCCCAACTTCACATAATTTCCACAAACTTATTTATCCCACGCAGAGCAGAGAGCAGACATAGCAGCAACTCATGAGCAGACAGAGGAGAGAAACTTCAGAAACAGCTTTGAAGATAGCTTTTATTGTTTGCTCCTCCACAATGTTTAATAAAAGAGGCAGAGCTTGACTACTGACATTTACAAAAATGAATTAAAGTCTAAAAACTGCAGAACAGAAAAGTAACAAAGTACAACAAGAGATGAAATTCATCTAACCTGTGACCTGCAATTTCAACAATCAGGAAATCCTCAGATTTCATGTTTTAAACAGGTTGTGCTCAGATTGGCTTTTATGTTAGTTTTTAGTTGAAAACTCACAGAGAGGAGGATGAGTTCAGGGAAGAGGAAGGGTTTATCATAGAGAGAGGTTTAAACCTGAATATGAGCCTATCGAGATCCTAACGAAGTAAACTGGATGTCAAAAAAATGGACATGAATGAACAGCCGGTGAGACAGATGAGGTAGTGTCCAAGAGTTTGATTTATTTTCTTATCTACTCTTTTAAATAAAACACCAACTTAAATAATAATAATAAAAAGTATTGTTTTTTATTACTACACAGTATTTATGTTGAAATTTTGCCCTTACTGCACAGTATTTTCTTCCTTATTCTGTTTTTTTATATTTATTTTCCATTATATGTGTGGGTCTATTTTCTGTCACTTTGCTGCTGTTCAACAGATATTTCCCCATTGTGGGACAAAAAAAGGGTATTTCTATTTTATTCTAAACACATGACAGTAAGCAGCTAAGCTTGAGCTGTTTTTTGCCCTTATGCAAATATTTGCATAATCTTCTTACTCCCTTCATGTCTGAAAAACACTTTATACACAATTAAATTAGTATTAAATAATTGACATTCACAGGCTCAGCTCTTTAGACTTATTCAAAAAAGCTGGATCATATTTTGTTTTGCTTTAATAAATAAATGCATAAATGAGTGCAAATTTATTTTCTAATGAAGAAAATAACATATGAGTTATCAGAGGTCATCATCTAAAAAAATAGGGGTAAAAGCGATGCTGCAGAAATAAAAGACACAAAATAAAATAATGTTTGAATTTTTTAAAATTAACAGACATTTTAAAATTAACAGCTCTAAGACATTTCTGTAAAATCGGCTGTGGTTCTATTGAATTGGCTTTAAAAACTTACATTTGGAATAAAAACAAGTTTTAAAATCTGGATTAACCCTCATTTAGAAATATGATATAAGTTAAGGTGGATTTTCAGAAAATAAAATTTGCAGGACCATAAGCAGATATTTATACCATCAGAACATTTCTACATTTTGTCACATTTTAACACAGCAAAGATGTTTTTCCTTTTTTTTTTTTTTTTGGACTTGCGGTCTCACAAATGCACAGCAAACAGAATTTATTTTGAAAACCATAAATCATTTTTCTTCCACCTTAATTATGCGCAAAGTAATGCATAATCATGCATTACTTTGCGCATAATTAAGCGCAAAGTAATGCGCTTAATTACTTTGCATTACTTTGCGCTCGCCTATTTAAATTATATTAAAACCTGTCGTAACATGGTAAAACCCTTTTATAAATCACTGGTAAAGATTCAAAACCACGCATAATGTTTAATATTTTCTCTCAGTCAGTCCAAATGTTCAGACTCAGTCGGTTGTTTATATTCTGCCGTAATAGAAATAAACAGTAAATAAAAAAAAGGTGGACAGAGAATTAGAATCCTGGTTTCCATCCCACACACAGCTGACCAGTCATACCTTCTGGTGGGAGGAAGTGAGAAGCTGGAAGCTTTCTGTGGATGTTTAAAAAACAGATCCGTTGGCTAAAGGAGTGTGGGAGGAGATCCATTTGGTTTGCAGGTAAAGCTGGAAAAACAGTGGTTAAATAAATCAAAGTCTCTCTGTAAATACTGAACCATGTTTTTATGCTCTCACTCATGACACTGAGCAACAACAGAAGAAATTCATAGATGTTTTCCCTATACCTCTGTATCTCAAAAGTTATTATGGCTCAGAGATAAACTTTTTTACACCATCCTCCCAGTCTAGAGACAGCCCTTCATGTTCTCTTTTTTATTGTAGAGCCATGTACTCTGTCCTACATGATGCAAGTTAAACCTGCAGTGCTTTACATGTTGTTCTGGGGTTGTTTTTGTGTTTTTTTGTTTGGCCTCTCAGATGGGAAGTTGTCACTTTCCAGACCAAGAAGTCAAAGTGTTTTTTCTCTTTTCTTAATTTCTTTTGTTGGAGGCATACTGTGTTCTTAAGAACGTTCAGCATACTTCCTATTGTCAGACAGGATCTTTTCAAATGACTATTTTAAGTAATGATGCCTTGATGTGGCTGGTAAAGTTGAAACAAGGCACTTTAGTTACAGTTTTTTGTTGTTGTTATTTTTACAAATAATCAAGTTGCTTTGAATAGATTTCACCTGTGATGAATGATTTTTTTTAAATTTCCTCAGACTGATAACTTTTTTGCCAAATCTCTTATTTTGAAAAATCAAAAACAAAATAAACCTGAAAAAGGGAAATTATTTTTTTTTCACAGGACTGTACTGTGGGTCTCCTCCTAGTCACGGTTTAATATTCACATATTTTTCTGTGGACTGAAACTCCTAATTATCTGTGGAAAATTCACCTTTTCTGGATTTTATAACAATTGAAAGTAACACAGTTAGACGATTGTGCTAGGAAATGGGACCAGAATCTGTAAAACCGAACATATTTTAGACATAATGCAGTTTGAGGAGCTGAAATACCAAGGTGCAATGCCACTTGAAACATTGTTGACTGTTGTTCATCATCCATTTTCCTTGGTGCTGATTGGGTTGGAAGATGGTGGATGTTAGCTTCTGCAGTCGTGTTAAAACAGTTTAAACTGTGTATTAACACGCAGCTGTTCTGCCCTGTTGGAATGTAAATAACTGATAATCTACTAAACAGCAAAATGTCTTAAAAAGATCAATTGTTTGCAGTTTATGCTTTGCTCGATTTGGGATGTAATTTCAAAGATGTGTTGACACAACGGGGAACTAGCGAGAGCCGTGAAGAGATCTAAAAAGCCTCACAAATAAGAAAGCAAGGACTCTCTAAGATATGGTGCTACCCTAACAGACTGTTTAAAACACTTCTGCACAAATAAAACTTTCAAGGACTTGGTCGCATGGTCTAATTCAGCTTGAAGGTTTTCCAAGTTTTAATGTAAGATACACATATTGTTCCTGCAGAGATCAAAGTTCTGTCTGGGAAAGCAACCAAAATATTACTTCTAGAGCAGTAGCAAAATATTTTTTCCTCGTGATTAAAACCTTTGCATATGTTACATGCAACATTAACTTTCTACAGTGAAAAAGGCTGATTAGCTTCAACTGGCTGGTGCTTTTTGAGGTGGCCATTTTTTATATTTATCTTATTCACTTTCTGTCTGTTGTAATCTCTGGCACTGAAAAGCAAAATTAATCAACTCATTAACCTGTGATCCCTATCGCATGCATGGAGTTGTGCACAGATCTACACTGTGTTCAAGCATGAGAGATGAAAAAGCATCAGCAGGAAATAATTTGCATCTGAGCTAAAAGCATTTCAAAGCATTTTTCCTCAAATTTCAAGTGAGTGTATATAAAAAACATCTTTAGCTCTTTATATTTCACTTTTTCATTTAAAGTCAAATGAGGTGATGGTGTTAGTATATTTCTGAAGGTCTTGGGTTGTTTTGTGTAAAAGCCTTTTGACATATTTTGGTATGTAAAGAACACAAGCAGAGAGAAATCTTCCTTTTATCAAGGCAAAACAAAGAGCACTTAAAGCGATGATGCAGGAAGAAACATCAGACAATAAACAGAAAGTAGCTCTAAATAAACAAGCCTAAATGCACAAATGGAGAAAACATGCATAAATAAACTTCACATCAAGAAATAAAATGGCAAGGTCTAGTAATCAAGCAACAAAGAAATAATCCAAACAGAAATCTAAATGACAAACTGAAAGCACCCACATATCAAAAACCTTTCTGCTCTTTGTGCAGAGGAGAATGTCACTGAGTTTACAGATTATAGATTAAACCTGCTGATGTGTTCTGGCTTTAAATGTGATCCAAGCGATCACTAATACACAGGCATCTCAGAAATGTCAGAATATTCTGCTGAAACAATTAATATGATATAAAAATAATCACGTGATCATGAAATCCTGACAGAAAACATTTACAGAGGTGATAAATCATTTTCACCTCTTTTACAAACTTGGTCCTCGTCTGATTTTTGCCAGTCTGTTGCCTTCTCCACTCGTTTGCCATGCGCTACCTGCATTTAGCCCATGTGTTTTTGCTCAGCAGTGCTGCCACAGTTGTGGACTTTCTGTCACTTGTTTAATTATCATTAAATTATCATCACTCCGTATCTTACCTGGGTCTCCAGTGTTTGCCTCACCACCTCACCTACACCACTCCATGACATTTTGACCTGAATTGTACTGTACAATAATTAGGATTGAACTGACATATATGCAACTACATCTGAAGATATCTGTGAATAGACCTGAACTGAATTTGGACTCTATTATAGGTGCCTATAATGACACTTGTTGCATTGATCCTTTATGACAAAGTTATTGCTACAATAACTAAAGATATCCTGACCTGTCTCTGTTATGCTGCTGTAGACTGATGGTGGAAATAATTACCATTTTTCCTCATTCTGCTCTTTTCTCTCCATTGATGCATTATTTGAAATTGTTGCTAAAATTAACTTAGTACTTCAGACCCAGTAGTTCTGCTGACTGACTGCAAAGCCACTAATTCAGGGGTCTGCAACCTGCGGCGTGACTCTTTGAACTTTCCACAGTGGCTCTAGTTTAAAATGATAAAGAATTAACTAATGTTTTAAATACAACTGTAATAACAAATGGTGGTTTTTCATGTTTTTATATGCTACATTTATTTCCCACTGCAGAATAACACTAAAAATACTGTTATTGTGTCAGTTTTACTCTCTTTAACTTTCATTTTTGAAGTTTATAAAATTTCAGATTAACCGAGGGCTCTGTCAGTGGTGAGTAACTAAAAAATCCTCAAAAATAAGACTTGCCCAATTCATAATAAACTCTTGGGCTTGGAAATTACACAAAATACTTAGCCAGAAGCTAAAAATGTAGTTGGCAAGCAAAAAAATCTAAATATTCAGTTTACAAACTAAATATTAAGCTTTAAATTACTAGATTGAGATGATTGCTAAATGAATATGTAGAGCTAAGTATTAAGTTTGAAAAAAATTTATAAAAGGTTCAGCTTCAAACTAAATATTTAGCTCAAAGCTAAGCTAAATAGTTAGCTTTGTAGTTTGTAAACTATTTTTATTTAGTTCACAAGCTCAATATTTAGCTTGAAAACTAAATATGTAGTTTGATACTATGACATTTATAGATGGTGAAAATATGACTTGGAAAAATAAAGCACCATTTCTTGACTATAACTTTACAAATGTCACCCATATTTAACAGCTGTAAATTCTAAATTAACTAAAAAAAAACCTTGAAATAAACGGCTGTGTGTAATGAATAAACAAAAGATGAGTTTTACCTTTGACTTGATAATCTAATTAACTGAAATGTTGCTGTCACAGGTTAGCTTTTTCTTATCAGACTATCAGCCATAAATGTTTGACAGTTTCCTGCAACTTTCAGGTGTTTGTGAAAGATGTTATTTTAAGGAACCAATTTTGCTGCCCATCGCTACAGAAATGCCCTTGAGGGTATTTTCAAACAATTTCCAGCCAATCATTTTTAATCAGCCCTATTTCATGATTTACCACGAACCGCAGCTGGATAATTTTAGCATCACAACAGTCATCTCAGCTCAACAAGGCATCACATCGAGCTGCTTTGTGTTGAAAATGAGGTGATTAAACTGTCAACAAGTCATATTCTTTCACACCATCAGATTTGCATTTTCATGTAGGATAGCCAGTGTGAGTCAATGTTTCAAATGCAAACCGTCTCTCTTCTTATAGTCTAAATGTTTCTTTTACAACATGTTTGTGCTCTGCAGAGCTGTGGCAGGAAAAATAGCGCAGGGATGATGAAACACTGAAGCCCTCTTCTTAACCTAATAACCTCTTCATGTTAAGACCTCTGTAATGACATTCAAACTGACATTTCAGCCCGATGCGAGCATTAATAAGACCGTTGTTATTTCAGTGCGTGCACTTGACTTTTAAAGGAAACAGCTATTATTCTGTCAGAGCAGCGTTTCTCTCTGCGTGTATGAAGAGGCAGCCTGTTGGGAGAGATTATTTACTCTGAGCTTTTTGTGAGGAGGATCAGATCACAGCAAACATCAGTTTCAATGATGCAGAGGCAAACAGAAGGGGAGAAAAAAGAGAATGCATTAGGTTTGTAAAGCTGGGATTTTCTCAACTCTTGTTGGGGATTACAGCAACTCAAGATGCCGGGGTCTTTTTTTAATAATTTCTTAGTGGAGTGTACATTGTCTGCTGTCTTAGGGATAACAAAAGGGTTCTTGTTTTTGCAGGATAAACAAAAAAGGTTTACGTTAAACTCAAACTCAGAAACTGTGAAGCAAGTAAAGTTTTCAATTCAGCAGGTCAACACTTTTTACGATATTCTTCAGAAAGAACTTCTCCTAAATAGAATAAAGTTTATCTAATCATACTTGATTAGCCTAATTTACGTCACACTGTCATAACAGAAAGTAATTATGAAGAAAAGAGAATCATTTCACAGTTTTAAAGCTGGAGAGTGTTTATTAAAATGAGAGAGAAAATTAAACTGTTTAATTTCACCAAATTCACATTCTTTTAATTTAATATGAGGCAAGCATTTTTATTACTTGCACAGTCGTATGCAACAGTCTCAACAAGTAGACTTTGCAGTGTGCAGCTGATGAAAGAGCAGCTCCATTTGCTGCTGAAAATATATGACACTCAAAAACAGACATTGGAAAACTGAAAGGTCTGAGTTTGGATGTAATCTCAAGTAAAAAACGGACAAGAAAAAAAAGTCCTCCAAAGAACATTGAGGGCATTCATAGCAGATCTTAGCATTAGCGCTCCAAATGTGAAGTATAAAGGACTCTCTGATACTTTATCTAGGAGATGAAATGAGCAAATTCTGCTACAGGAGTGATACAAAGCCAAAAGGAGAGAGACAAGCACAAAAGGTGAATAAGAAAGTTTTGCAAACTCTTTGCAAAATGTGCTCAAAAATTAGAAAATATTGCTAAAAACCAACAAAGCCATCAAAATATCTACATGTAGAGTCGAAAGTTTAAAGAACTAAATACATGTTAGTTCAATACAGAGTAATTCAATTACATTGTAATTTATGACTTTCAAATGATAAATGCAACATTTATCAATTTAGCCCATTTTTTAGCCCATTATTTTAAAATGTGCTGGCACACAGTAACTATATTTCCATTGACTATACAATTATGCAATTTAACATTTTGAAAAAGAAATTGCTTAATGGAAACAGGCCATTTTTGTAAAAACTCTGACTTTTCGATAAAAGGTTTTTGTGCTAGATTGGATGAGATGTTTAATCAGCAATATTAAAATTAGTTTATTTTGCAAAGCTGCAATGGAAACACTTTTTCGCATCACATAAGTCACATAATCAACAACGGCAAGACAATGGTAAGTAGTTGGAAGATTTTTAATAACTTATTCACATATAATTTTAATTGTGTTTCTTATTTAATGGAAACACATCAGTTCCAAAATCGTGTTTATTCAACATTAGAGGGATATTGACAAAGTTTTGCAAACATTTCTAATGAAATTGCAGATAGAGCAACACCTCCAAACTTGATCCTGAATGCTAATTATTTCATTTCTACCAGCTGAGATGAAAGAGTGATGATGGAAACGCATTAGAGATAAAGCAGGCAACATGCCAGAGACCAGAATTAGACATTTTTCTCTTGATCTGCATCTCCTATTCATCAACACATTAAAGCCAACATTTCACCAGCAATCCTTTACTATTTAGAAGAATTCATCTTACCTTCAGGTGGAAATCCATATGTGTTAGAAGGTTTCTTGACAAACAAGTTTTAGCTACATTTAGTGCAACTACTGTTAGATGTTTCTCCTGTCTGATATAGATAAGAGGAATCATTTAGCCTCAAGGTATTTCATAAAAATGCCCCCAAAAGGTCTGAAGGTAAGCAACAAAATGGATGGCTTCCACTTCACTAATTGGACCCAAGAGGAGTTTTGTTCAGCATTCTTCACTCAGTGCTGCAACTTTGTAATGGGTCAGCAAATGACCATGACACACAATACCCTAGATGTAAGATATGCAGAAATAGTTCAGTTTTAAGTAAGATATGTGATGAATACTGAAATGCTTTCACAGCATCACATTTTATATCAAAGTCACTGAGTTCTCTGTTTAATCTCACCAAAGGAGAACGGTTTTACCAACAGCTTTAGGTGTTTTATTAATAATGCAATACCTATAACCCTTAACTGTTTCTTCTATATTGATTTATTTTGTAATAATGTGGACATTTTCTAGTTTGTTGCAGTAAAGAAAGAGCTGAACTGAAAACAGAAGTTCTGATCCTCATCAATGGTCCTGGAGGTTCAGATTCCAGAAATCGCTTTTGGATTTCCTTAGATCAGGATTTGATGTTGTTTTTGAAATGTTTTAGCCTGCTTAATGTTGTCAAATGGGCTTTTTCTGTTATTTCTTAAACCTGGCGGTACACAGATCTGGGTTTAGCTGGTGATGATACTGAACACAAAGTGTTTCACAGTTAATTCATAATTTAACAAGGAATATTGCTTTGACAGGGAATATTGAATTTTCACAGAGTCAAGTTGGTTTTGACAGATTTTTTATATGATCAAAAACAGTAATATTTATTTGATAATACAATTGATTAATGTTCAGAATCTTCTAATATGTCAAAAATAAAACATTTTTTCAAACAAGTTTATGCCACAGTTTAGCAACAGGATGACCGGTGTTGGTGAAACAAAGGGCAGATAACCAGATAAAGCCAGATATTAGTTTTAGGAGGCTTTACACATGTCCAGCTTGTTTTGAAAAGCTTTTCTTCACTTCAATAAATTATATAATTATTTAAAAACTATGTTGTTTTTTGTATTTACTGAAGTTAACTTGGTGTTAGCTTGGGGGCTAAATATTTAAGCTCGAGGAAAAAAAAGCAAAAACAAAAAAAAAATTGTATAGAGGTTAAATCTGTCTCATGCCTCCGTATGCATAACTGCACTTTCCTCATGAATATTTTTGCAAACCATCACTCTTTTCCCTTCTACTTTACAGTTGTGCATTACCAAAACATCCCCAAAATACCTTGCATATGAAAGGAGAAAGTGCTGTTGCATTATCCTGCCATAACAGTTATGACTCACCAGTTGATGTGTGTTGGATGCTCTCTGATGGAGCCAGGATGATGCCAGCTGATGGGCCCTGTAGGCTGCAGGATGGGTTCACTTATTCTCATCTAGTAGCTGCTAGACGAGCGTCGATATGGGGATATGGGGAAGTCCAGTCTTCTTCGGCCACATACAGATGCAGGGCACATCATCCTGCAGAGGGAAGCCATGGGGAAAATGCTTGGTCTGTAATGTTTGGGTGGATGGCACATGTCAGCAAAACATTACACATGTGCTTAAATTTCCCAAGAGAACATTAAATTCCAAGAAGGTAATCTTCATTCACTGAAACTTTCATACATTTCAGCGCTGTAGTTGATAATCGTAGAAACTGGTGGTCTAACTGTCTGAGTTTTTTACATTTTAGCTGAGTTTCATGGAAATATACAACCAGGGGGAATTAGTTCACTTTCTTCAAACATGTAACTTAGGTTGATATTATGGTTCATTCATTTCTGCATGAAAATGAACAATGCTGTGATGTATAATGCTACTTTTGCTCATTCCCATATGCTATAGAGTAAATATTGATTACTTGTTATGTCCTGTTTTTTATGCTCTGAGAGAAGCAAACATATCAACCATAAAGTTTGTTAATAAAAAATTTGAAACTAAAATTTAACATTTTTTAGACAAACACTATGGCCTCAATTTAGCTCCATAAATTAATTGATATGACAAGACCTTAAAGATAGCAATCAACCCTCCTAAATAGTCAAAATAAAAGCCAAGCACAAATTAAATCCAAAAACATTTGACAGATTATGACAGAATTAAATAGGGACAAAAATGTCATGCTCTAAGAGTAGTGGTTGCTATAAATGTAAAAAAAAAAAAGTCTAAATTTTAAGCTTGTGATGTAAGAAAACGGAAATTTCAAAACTCAAAAATGTATTCTAATAAAAATCCAAAGCAAATTTGCATGGAATTCGCAAAGGAAACAAAACAGACTATGCAGGATGTCGTGTGTATTCTGCTTGATGGTTTGTTCAATTATTGCAACTCTTTATCATTTACTCTCACTATATAACATTAAAACTATGTATTCAAAATAGAATTTGCACTTAACTGTCAGTGTTACACAAATGCATCAAAGCATGGTTGTGTACTTTGACTTTAGTCTCTGTTCAGCTAATGAAGGAGGAAAAGTGGAAACAAGCCAGCAGTAAATCAATAATATTGAACAGGCAGCAGACAGGTAAACTAAAAGGGTATAATAAAAACTTCACAGGTTGTTTTCAGCTACTACAGATTCATAAACCATGAATCTGTTCCCAAACAAACCAAAAAATAATTCTTGCAACAAGCTGCTGAAACAAGTGAAAAGATATTAAGACAAGTTTCCTACCGATGCTCATCTCAGTAAAGCTCTTATAACAAATTCACTTTCCTGTGATGTAATGCCTCAGCTGCTGGCGGTCGCTCCTGGATTAAAGATTACCCACAGCACACACAAAGAACTGCTGGATTATGATTTTGTCAAATCATGTCCGATGCAATACTGAAGCTAAATCTCCAGATAGATGCTGCCACTATAAAACGCAGGTGCTGTTTTATTGCAAACAGCCGAGTCAAAGGAGTTTTAGAGGTGGAAGATTAAAGGGATGTGAGAGTGAGAACAAAAAGCCTCCAGAGATTAAAGAGCTGCAGTGAGAAGGTGTCGTACTGGACTGAAGGACTTTAGCCCAGGTGTAACTACGGCATATACAGCTAATACAATAGCAACAAAAGACACATTTAGAGACGGACTTAGAGCAGGAAGAAAATATAGTGTCATAAACAAAGTTTTCTGTGGTGTTGCAGATTTTAAGGGTTTCATTTAAACAAAAAACACAAATATGTATTCATGCTATTATATTAAGATAATAATCAGAATGTTGTAAAGCTTTTAATAATATAATGTACCAAAGGTTTAAAAAACATGATGTACGCCTTGCTGAACCCTTCAACCCTCACTGTTTTTACAGATCACCTGAATCCATCCACATCGTCACAACACTTGATTTCTCTTACCAAACTCTGGTATTTTGTAACAAATTCTACTTTTTAGTCTCTTATGCAAGAAAATATATATCTAATTAGATTACTATTGCCTTTAAATTGTCAGCTATTGGACATGGACCCTAGCCTCTTTGTTTTATCTCATGTAATCAGAAGAAAACAAACCAGAATGTCAGGTACACTCCAGCTCTGACAAGTGATGGTTGTTGATGGTATTTTTCTGTGAATGTGCCCATTTAAATGACCAAGAAGAATAGAGGATGGATCATTACTGTATGTTCATGTTAGCTTTCAATAAAATAAACTGTTGATAAGTTAGTTGTGTTCTCAAAAAGACTTCCAGCTTATCAAAATAAAAGCACCTCCTTTTCCATTCATTCTTTTTACTACATTGAGACTTTCTCATTATACCGTAATTTACAGCATGCATCTGGAAAACGTTTAGTGTTTAACTTACAAACAAAGGTTTCAAATGTTATTTTAAAATGTGTTTTTTTTTCAGACCATTTGGGTAAATCCTCCAAATGCCACATAGGAGAAGGTATCATAATCACAGCTACTTATTAACAAAATCCTAGCACAGACTTTTATTCACAATTTGGACATTAAACTCTTCATATAATTTTTCTTTGAGCAAAATCCACGTTTATATTTGTATACATTACACATTACAAAAACTATCTTAATAACAAACACTACTAGATTTGAGTTGCAGGTCTAATGCAGTGTTATAAATGGACCAGATCAAATGCATTTGATGTTTTTTCAGTCATTAACTTGAAGTCAGACAGGAAGTTGAGGGAAAATGACTCCAAACGTTGATAGTGCTGCCATCCATATTTGGCTACAGCTGCTGGTTACCATGGATACTGTGGGATCAGGCAGGTGATCAGACATTGTTGACCTTAGAGTCCCACTTGTTTCCCTTTATGCTAAAGATGCACCAGGTACTCTTCTTTAAAATCCACAATTTGGACAGTACAAATGTGAATTTATTTCACTGTATGTTTTTATGAAACAACAACTTACTTGTGACTTTTTTTGTAATATTTTGAGACTAAATTATCAGTTATCAAAGAAAACATAACTTTTCTCAAGTTGAACATTTGGTCAGTTCTGTGTGTTATAAATGACAATTATCTCAGCTGCATTTTGACCTCAAGATGAGGAAAAAGACCTTATTTCAAACATTGAGCCATTTTGATCGGGTCAAAGGTAATCTTTTATGCTGAAGAGAAAACGTGCAGTAGTAAAGTATACGATCAAACATTGTATTTAACCCAAACGTGACCACTTTGGACACGTTTATAGAGAACAGTTCCCACTCCTGGCTGAGACGGATCCATGCTGGTGTGCAGCAGGCGTCATTATGGGCGGTGGACTCCTCTGTCATCGGCATCCTCCTCAGCCAATGAGTGACCCAGTGGAGGAGACACTTAACAGCGTCTCCTGCACGCAGCGGATCAGAGCGCAGCGCCTGGCGCCACAGAAGCGGCTCCTCCAACTCTCCAACATCTGCAGCATCGGGAACGGGGCTGCTGGATCCGTTACTTGTTGATTTTGGCGCTAAGGACTGCGGCTGTGAAAAAAACTCCCTGATATGTGGATCTTTAACTAAAATGTAGCTCTGCGTAACCTACAGCTGGTTTCTTCTGACACAATGAGAGGAAATTAAAACTGGAAGTGAGTACAGCTGATTGCAGAATCTGGATGAAAGCAACATAAAGGTTACAATAATAATGAAAATTATTCAAATAAAAACTTGCAAAGCCTGAAGGGAAACCTTTTAGAGAGGATGTTATAAAAAACCCACAGAGATCCTCTGGATGTGCGCTTATGCGTGCGCACTGGAGCGGGGAGATCTCACGGATTTCCCTTTGTTAAAACCATTAAGGATGGAACAGAAGGGGCTTCCAGATGACTGCGCGCTTTAGTGGAAATAGGTTTGGAGTAATGCATCTTCAAGAGAAATTCAGAATAATTAAAGATTAATCTTTTATCTTTGTGAAGTCACCATTTGTGCTAGATATAGGCGAAGTGTTTATTATGTGAGTGATTTTTGTGCTCTTTAAATCTGTTTTTCTAGATCTATTTGTTATTGAAGTGCGCTTGGAAACTCCGGATTATCTTGTATTAACCTTTAGGAAGAAATGGAGGTTCCGTTTAACAAAAGAAAAGCGACTAAAGAGTGAAAATTTCAGCTCCATGTAGACCAGGTTCATTTCTGAACGCCGAGTCTCAATATTAGATATTTTGAAATCACTTCTAATCTAAACACAGTTTGATAGTTTCAGAGGGAGGACGTCGGGAAATTTGCTGGAGCGCAGATTAACGCGCGTCAGCTGGGTTTTGTTTACTATTACAGCTGTTGTTGTTGCCCGGTGAGATTATTGCGTCACTACACCAAGTTGTACTATCCATCCATCCATCCATCCATCCATCCATCCATCCATCCATCCATCCATCCATCCATCCATCCATCCACCCGGCTGCAGTGCTCCTCACGTGAGCCACTGAAGCTGGTGCGCCAGTAACATAAAGCCGCTATAAAGCGGGCAGTTTTACCGTCAGCGGCTCATCCTAAAGACATTTCTCATGCCAGTTCGCTGCGCACTGCAACTCGAAATATTGACAACAATGGATGTTTTCCATATTATAAATACCCATGAGATATCATGTGCTTTGCAACTCAATTACAGGGTTAAGTTAAATGTATTTACCTGAAGTTTTGTACATTATATTGCATCTATTTTTAATTAAATTGGCAAGGCCAAAGCGATAAACATAGGCAAGTTAATTAAAATACATTACAGGAAAATAAAGGAAGTAAAATATCAGCAAGTACATTGTAAAAAAAAAAAAGAAATTTAGTATTGAAAAACAGGTCAAAAGGATTCACATGAGTCAGCACACATTACTATGTAAATTAATTAAATAAGACTACATGATAAAATACCTGCTGAAACTGGTTAACCCAGTCAGAATGGGTTTGTGTGTTTGCAGATCTCATTGGTTTTCTCAGGCGCATTTTTATGGAAAGTATTTCTAGTTTGTTTACTTTTCTTCTGTTTTGGGGTTGCTTGTTGTGTTTGTACAGTTCTTTGACAGCTGCACTATGTTTAGCGTGAAGGGAACAATACAAAAATGTAAAATGTGTAAATAGCAAATGAAAGTACTGCCAGCAGTCCTCAGGTAGACATGCATTTATTTAGTTATTGGATGTGCATACAAAAAAGTACGTCCGACTTTAATTCGTGCACTTTCACTATTAAGCCACTAGGGGTCTCTGCTGACGTTCACAGTCAGCAAGTGTCTGACGTCAAGGCTTTGTTTATAGACTGCTGATTTGAGAGACATCTATAATGATACATATGACCCTGGCAGGTGGTCAGAGGACACCTAGTGGATGAAATGAGAACTACAGTGGCAGCAAAGCAGCATAATGTAAATGTAAAGTTACAGATTAAGTGATGTGACAGTCAATTATTGAGCTGTGTATGTTGCTAAAGGTGACAATGCATCACATTGCATTATATTCTAACAAGGAAAAATTAAACAACGCAGTAGCTGATCCATCAGGTGTTTTCAAAATAGTGACATCTAGCTGCTCAACTTTGAAACTGCATCCAAACTACTGCGGAAGTGAAAGAATACACACTTGATAAAACCCCTGTGTGGCTCCTGATCCAAAATATATACATATCTATGGATCTCAACATGACATTGAAAAGTCAATTTATTTAAAAAGTTTATTTCAAAAGTAAAAATATTTATATAGATTGATCACAAAGTAATTTGAATTGTTCTAAAGTTTTAGATGATTGTTGTTCATAGCTAATAAAAAGACAATGATAAAAACACCTTTTATTTCAAGCATGTTATGGACTTCATAGTCATAGAGAAGACCATTGATTTGACAGTTGTCCAGAATTCAGATATGAACACCCTCCAGGACAGGAGTGTCCAAAGTGTTGCCTGTGGGACATTTACAGCCTTTGATAGTTTTTTGCAGCCCCTGACTTCAGTTAAAAATCGATGCAAATTGATTTTTGCACAGAAGGGTTACTTAAATGAAGTTTTTTTTCTTAATTAGGACAAAAAATTGATTGCAGATTAAAAATCGTTACAATAGAACACACTGGCTAGAAAAACAAAGTAATCGTCTATAAATAGCCAGGTTAACTAACTTAGTGAACAATTCTTTTTCCTTCCACTCAACTTCACTAATGAAGACAGTAATCAGCATTGAATTAATTCCTCAAGCCTAAATCCTGTTTCTCTCTCTGATTATTTTAGGTTATGATGTGAATGTTCAGCCTCGCTTGCTTCAATGATTGAGACCGGCACGCCAACGATGCTGGACGGAGCGGAACCAGCACACTGCACCATATGCTGCTGTACTCTGGTTAACAAAATCCTTATGGTGCTCTTTATGGTGCTGCTGATATTTGCCACTTTGTTTGGGAACTTAGTGACTCTGGCTGTGGTGGTGGGGACCAAGCACTTCCACACGTCGCAGGGCTACCTCAAGGCGTCCCTCGCAGTTGCTGACTTGGCTGTGGGGATTTTTGTAGTTCCTCTGTCCGTCTACGCTGAGGTCTATCTAATGGTTGCTGAGTCTGCACCAGAATGGACTTCGTACAACTCGCAATCAGTGAGTTTTCACCCATGCAACATCATCGGCCCGATCTTTGCTGGGTGCACCTTTGTCTCCATCACCACTATCTTCCTGTTGACAATTGAGCGGAGCATCGCAGTGCTGAGACCACTGCATAAGGACTCCTTTATTACCCGTAAAAGGACAACAATCCTCATCTTCCTCTCCTGGCTGGGGAGTTTCTTCCTGGCTGTGTCCCCCATGGTCTTCAGCAGTGAGATTGCGCTGGAGTATAACTCCTGCAGCAGGATGTGTAACTACGCCTTGGGGACCATTGGTGAGTTCCCCAGCCAGGCGTGGAACATCCTCCTCCTCTTTCCTGCATTTGACTTCACGCTTCTCGGTGGCACTGTTGTCATCAACATCATCTCTCTCTCCAGCATCAGGCAGCACTCTAAACATAGGAAAACTCTGGCAGAGACAGAAATCCAAACCACCAGTAATCCCACGTTTTCAGACATTAAAGCAGCAAAGACCATTGGGACTCTGACTGTGGCCTTCACCGCATCGTTCACCCCCATCGCCGTCTTTGTGGTTGGGAACGTTTTGGGGAACGAATGGTGCAACTTCTCCTTTTTTGCCTTCTGGATTTTGGCGACCAACAGTTGCTGGAATGTCATTATTTACAGTGTGAGGGATCAGAAATTCAGACTTCGAGCACATAAACTTCTCATGCCTTCCCACAGACAAAGCACAACAAAAACCTAAAACCTTACTGAAAGCTTTGACCAGGTTGGTGTCTCTTAGACGTTAATGTGTTAAACCACATTGTTCAGAGACACACTGCATCTGCATGTCTTGTGGGCAGCTGCAGTGAATGGACTTGAGGTTGTTTATTTTTTACATAAATAAGGCATGGCCTCTTTCTGGATCACATGGACTGGATGTAAATATTCCTGTCTGCAAGTGTTCATCTTGTTCTGTGTAATGTTAAATAGCTGAGGCTAGACTCAGTTTGTGAACTGGTTGTTGACATGAATTTAATTGATTAAAAACTGATTAAAACAACATGCTTTCTCTTTTCTTGTATTGTAAATACACGGTAATATTTAAATAAAACACATTTGCCTCAGGTGCTAGATGTTGAAACTTATATGCATGTTATGTTGGTTTTTGATTATTAATTCTGGTATTCCATCAAAACGATGAAGACAACACAAAATACATTGAAGGAAGGCAATTAAATGTAGATACATTTTTGCGTAGGAGCACTTTAAAATCTCATTAAAATTCTTGGTACCTATAGTTGACATTTATATGCACTGTATAAAAAGACAAAAAAATGTTTTTTCCCACTGTCTGACATTAAATATTGCTAAACATTTCCTGTTTCAGGTCAGGAATAATTATTTTATTTCTATTTGCTAAATGTCATAATAAAGAGACAGACTTCTACTGATTTCAGAAGCACTAAGCAAACAGTGTAAAACTATTTTGTTTTGCTGTTTTTATTTATTTATTTTCAATGGGAAAGAATATTTTTGTTGGTAACCAACATCATTCTCATTTTCATGGTCAGCCTGAAATTCCTCTCATTGTCATCATTGCATTTGACAAAAAATGTCATTTTGTTCTCAGCCTCATGTCATCTGCACCTTCTTGTATGCACAACACAAAATGCAATATTTTGTAATGGAAAAATCTGAATGCAGAAAGTATTAGTCATGGACATGGGGCCTGAATTTCTGCTCAGGGAATTGTGCATCCTTGTGCCGGCTCTGTATTCACTGTTACCTTTTCAAAGATGTTCTGCATTCCAGTCTTATCTGTGCAGCTCATACACAGCAGCTAAACCTTTTGACAACTTCGATACAAATCAAGGAAGAAGAAAAGCAGAACGAACATAAATTGAAAAGGAAAATGAATTATGTCAAACAATGCATGAAAGGGCTTCTTAAAATGAATCTGAAGTGGAAACACAAGTTATCTTCTTTGTTTTGCTTGGGTGAGACATGCAAACTCTGTAGAGATAAAACTCTGGTAGTAAAGATTGAAAACAAACTTTCCTGAAATACCTGCAATGCAGAAAAAGCAAATGTTTTTGATGCACAGGGTTGGTTACCATTAAACTTAACATTTATATGGTAACGGAAATGTAAAAGGTCAAAACACTAATCACAAAAAACTGTAAAAGTAAAACTGAAAATTGACATTGACATAACATTAGAATTTAAACATTTTCATTTTTTCTCTTTTACAGTTAAATGCAGTGTTAGTAAATCTCCATTCTGCTACATTTTTTCACATTATTCCTCCATTGTTCTGATCTCTAACACAGACTGTTGCCGATGATAAATATTCTCACTTCTACTCGTTTTTTCCTCCCCACAAATCCCATTTCACATTGAAATTATTCATCTCCACCAGCCATATCTGCTCTAGAGAAATGTGTTTTATCTGTGTAAACAAAGAAGGTGAAACAAACCAGATAGTTTTCTAGGTAATGTGAATCTGCAGCTTTCTGTGAAAGTAGCTCTGGAACTGATGAAATGAGGAAAAAAATGAAAGGAAAATTAAACACACAGGTTGCTGTATTTATGAAAAAATGCATTCTAATTGTTTACTGTCAGTATGTGCTCAGCAACAAGGAGTGAATGCTGGAAGTCAATGACTCAATGAAATTCTGTGAGTTTCTGTAGATAGATAACTTCTTAACTAATTTGATTAATAGACTGAACTTGACTGCTTTGTTTGATAATCAATTAGGAATACATGTAATGTTCTTGTATGATTCCATTAAACTGACATTTGTTTGGGAAAGTGCTTTGAGATGATGTGCTGTGAACTGGGGCTGAACTGAATCAAATTGCAGATCCGAAATTAAATTGGACTTTCCCCCAACCATGCTGAATGAAATAGTAAAAAAAAAAACCAACAACAAACAAACAAACAAAAAAAGAAAAAACAATATTTTGTTGGTTTTTGAAAGACTTGGGAAGGCAAACTTAAAATCCCTACATGCTGTACAAAACTTCAGAAACCTGTTGCAGCTGCACTGACTCTGTTGTTCAAAAAGCCTTTGTGAGAAAAAGGGGAAAGAAAAGGTTTGATTTGCCGTGGAAGTTCTCTATGTTGTCCGCTGCCACCAGTGAGTCACGGTGAGCTTGCATGAAAGAATCCTGGCCAATAAGACCCAGTATTAAAGACATGAAAGGAAAAGAAAGAATTGATGGCAAGAAGCATTAAAGAGAAGAACTGAGTGAAACTGAAGTGACTTCAAGAAGAAGAAGAAGACAGAAGAAATGAACGATGGCCACGGCAGATGGTGAGAGAATAACCAGTGACGGACAGTCAGTTTCATGACATGATAACAATCTCTGATAGGCTGTTTTCACAGGCGTGTGGCCAAAGTTAAATAATTTCTCTAAAAAACATATTTCATGTTTCAAATGGCCTGACAAGTCAGCATATCTTTGTACTTCCTTCAACAGTTTACAATTGGTCTAAAGGCTATGCAAAACATTCATTCAATTTTTTGCACAAAATTATTCTCAGAATACTGAGATTTTATTCTGGTCAGTTTTGCCTTTTTTTCAGATTGAGCTGGTTTTGGGTTAAATCCAAATAAGCTGCTGCTGGTCATTCCCCGGAACTCAACATTTTACAAAAATGACTGCAAACAGATGTGCAGATATGCAATCGTAAATCTTTGAAAAGCAGAAGTGAAGCCTTCTGCTCCACCGACAAGAATGCAGCAAGTGGCTTCAAGATGGTAAGTCAACAACAGTACACTTGTTTTTTTTCCAGCAGCAAGCGTACAGTGGATACAGCGGGAAAACCAGCTGACCAAATGTGCTAGAGCTCAGTTTGGGTTGCTAGGTAACTATGCAGTGTGACTCAATAATCAGGAGATTTTTGAAATGGCTCATTTTCCAGACACCAAAAACCATTAACTTATCATCAAAAAGCGTTTGGGTGTTTTCTTAAGTGCTTGGGCTTTTTTAAGACTAATTGAGACCCAAATGGAGGCATAAAAATATGAAAATTATACATTTTGCTTAATAGGTCCCCTTTAAAGTAGTCTACTTTAATAGTTAGTGAATTCACAGGAATTTATGACAATGATTTTTGATGCTGACATTTGAAAAAAAATCTGCTGTTTGTTGTTTTATGTTCTTGTCATGTAAACTGTTACTGAACTGTTAACTCGTTAACATATTTGTGTGTATTTTTAATCAAAAGAAGCATTTCAATCAGGCTGGTTATCAGATTAAAAGTACAATTTGAAAATAGCAAACTTTAAGCATGGATGACGCATACTTTTCATTAAGTGCACATTTATGCACATGCAATTATTAATCCTAAATGTCATGTTTTTATTAGATGTAACCTTAGTTATCTTACATAAAGGCTTTAAAATATCAGTCCATGACTGACAGAAACATAGTAGTTGGCAGTTTTAGATTCTGCACACAGTCACACATTTGCTTTCACCTCACTTCAGAAAGTCCCTGGAAATGTCAGGCTGCGTTAAAAATTTCATCATTAAGTTGCTGACTACATATAAAAATACATATTTCTGATACTGATGTGAACTAGAGGCAGAAAATCAAGTCAAAGGGCTGAACATGCACTTGCTGACAGCTGGAGATTTTAGTGGACAACAAGAAGCTGCAGTTTGGACACAATGAAAAGTGATGAGTGGAAAAAAAAAAAAGACAACAGAGGGAGGCATCTGAAACTCATGCTCACTGTTATGACAGAATGGCTGCAGGATTAATAATAAATCCTCAACAACTTCTAAATATTATCCACTGCTGGCTTGGTGGAATTATTTTGACCACCCACTACCGACTACAGACAGACACTTCAAAAGTTGATATCAGTGTATGACTATTGTTTAAGCACATTTACTAAAATAAAAGTTTTCTGGAAGTTGTCTCCTTCACAAAAATAAAATAAAGACCTGTTTGGACTAAAAGAACATTTTTTGTAAATACCTTGATATTTACAGAAGATGCTGAGAAATGTGATCAATTTATCCAAGTTAATAAAAAAAATCTGTGTTTTTGTACAAATCACAGCTGCTCAATCTCAAATTGTAGGTCTGTGTTTCTCTATAGTAGCAAATTCCATTAAGATCTGAGGATTTAATGTAACAAAATGTGGGAAACTTAATGAAGCATGATTGCTTTGTCAAACTATTACATATTTGTAATTTAATGAAACGGCAAGAGAGTAGAAAATGTAATTGTTCTGCTTGTGCTTGATGTAATTTCTTCCTTTTGAGCTTCTTGAAGTCTGCAGTATTTTCTATATTTCCCTAATTTAAAAACTCTGCTAAAGTTAAAGAATGTTATCTGAAAGACAACACTGAGGGATTTTTTAAATGTGAAGCATAAACACAAAGTCAGAATAATAACATTGATTTATATTAGCAGACGGTTTCTGTTGCTCTTTTTAACTCCAGTTTGTGCTTTGACATCTGTGCAGATTTTACTAATTAGTCTCTCAACAACAAACCAGATGCTTCAAGCTTGTGTTGTTTCACCACTTAAATTGTGAACATAAACAGATACACACGTTCAATGTTTTATCTTTAGATAATGATCATCCTGTTGGTAAAACTTTATTCAATGACAGCCCTTATTGCCACCCTTATTGTTAGTCAAAAAGGGATTTTAACTTGCTTTATTTAATTATCCAAGCCTTAAAAACAAGAAAAACAAGAAAAAGCAATAATGAAAACTACAAGTGAAGATGCAGTTTTACTAAATATGAAGCCGAGGCACTCGTGTTTGTGAAATGTGCTTCAGTTGGTCTCGGTTCTGGAGACGCAAGTGGAACAAAAAGCACAGAATAAAAAGGTTGACGGGCTTTCTTTTGAAGTATGCAGCAAAAGGAACACAGACTCAGTATGAAAAAGAAAAAGTAGAGCTTGAAAATGCATTAGCAAGAAAACTGATTTCTGATGGAGGCGAGCTGTACTGGGTTCAAATAAAAAACATGACATTCATCCAGCTTAAAAAATTCCCTAAATAAGGTTTCAGACTTTTATTTTTAAGATTCAAAATGAGTCTTTGTTATGGGCTATATTTAACACTCTCTACATGTGCTGGCACACTAAAAAACTGATATAATTCATCTTTTTCTGCAGTCACATCATCTCACACTGACTTACAATTTTAGAAAAAGATTCTTCAGTCCTTTGGAGTATATGTTGTTATTCCTAATACATCAAATATTAGACCTGAGGAGTCATACTTATGGCATTTGTAACTATTTTCACAGAAATTGTAAGATAAAAATGTAACATTTTGTTCTTTGGTTTTTTTTTTGTTTATTTTTACATAACTGTAGATTGAGGATTAAAGATTTAGACTCATAAATCAACTGAGTCAAGTGTAAATAAAGAAACTTCTTTGCCAAGAAATTTCTTTTTTACTTTTTATTCAAGTTGTTTTGACTTGTCTGTATTTTAAATGGCTTTTGAATGTGTGTCAGCCACACTTTTAGTGTTTGGTTTCCTGTGTGATTCAGTATTTTTAGTTGATTATAATAGTATGGAGGTTGAAGACAAGCGTTTATTTCTAACACAAGTTAAAAACTTTGACATATAAACACAAAAAAATCAAATGACTGAATTTCTTATATATTTGAATTTTGTGGAGAGCAAAATTCAAATATATATATTTTTTCCTCCTCTGGCAGGATGTTCACTTTTTATAGCTGTAATTTGATTTAGTCATTCTCATCAAAATATCTCTCAGAAGCAAAGAAACTATAATAAAATTCCTAAGCAGCAAACAAAACCCTGTCAAAAATAACGACGTGGTCATCACGGGAGAGTAAAATCAGGCCAGATATTAGCTGCAGATATTTTCCTCAGGAGCTGGAGTTAGACCAAAAACAGAGGAACAGAAGGACTGAGATGATTCGGAGTTACTGCAGCTGCTAAAGATAAGAAAGTTTTAAATCTTGTCTTTAACACTTTGATGAAGAAGTCTCATAAACACGTACAGGTAGTAACACAGATAGAAACTGATTACACATGTGCACTTCCAATGTATAGACACTGGAAATCTGAAAATCTGTTCTTGTGGTGAAGTAGAAATCCACAGATTTTTTTGGAAAAGGCTTATTTCTAGAATTGTGCTGCTCATGTTGGAGTCATGTTGGAGCAGTTCTGCTACGTTACCTTTTATTTGTTCTTTTTGTAACAATTCTTTTGGTTGAAGAATTGCCCTTTACGACGAATATTTCCTCTGCATTTGGATGCTGTGCAACTGGAAGGATTTTTACTCCTGTTTTACTTTCAGACAGTTATGATGCTGCTTCTAGTTTATTTCACAACTAGGAGCTCATTGGCATATAAAATGCTCAAATAAAACCTGATTTACGACCTCAAATCTCAGAAGAGTTTAAAAAGAGACTTCATGGATGCAGAGCAGAGGAGGAAGTCCAAAATCATCTCTTCCGTCGATCATAAAGGGGAAGAATAAGGTAATTCCACCAAACAGAGATTTAAAGATGAAATTTAGTGGATTAGCAGTGCTTTCCAACAACTGATGTTAGTATGTATAAATTGGGTTTGTGTGTGTGTGTGAAAAGTTCAGAGAGATTTGGAGAAAATACCTTCAGGAGTCAGTCCGTATTACATTTTAATCATGACTGACTTAAGAAACTGAACTGCTTGTGCAATCTCCAAAATGAAAGCAGAAGACTTCATATCCCGAAGGCAAAAAGGGAAAGCCGTTTGCTGAACTCTGCTGCGTTAGAGGCCGGTCGAAGCAGTTTTAATGCTGCTCCGGCTGTTAGCTATGAATGAGCGGAGAGGCATGCGTGTGTACCGCTTTCAAACCGCGACTAAATCCATATCAATTCAAAAGCTGCTCAGCAGAGCTCCCTGCTGTACTGATTATTTTTGCTTGTGGGCATGTGGAGAGTACAAACATACACACACAAGTACTCCAAAGTGTTGTCGAAATGCTGTTTCTTTTTTTGTTTGTTTGTTTACCAAGAAACTTTTCCCATCCATATTTTGCAGGATATAAAACAAAATGTAATGTTTTTGCAACAAACTTATTGCAGTCTTTTTGGTTGCTTCTTGCTCCTGTATGTTAGATTATTTCCTTAATTGTTATATTTTATGATGCTGAGAAGGATTTTTGTTTCTGTCAAAACAAGTCAATTTTTTCAATGTTTCTTTTATTTTTTTCCCAAATTACAAATAGCTCTAAAATGTTACTAATTCACACACCACTTGTAAAAACAAAAACATGCTAATATTTGTTTTTTTATATATTTTATGAAAATAGGTACATACAATTTTTGAATTTATTTCATAAAAATCACGTATTTTCTGCAAGAATATTGCATTTTCTGCTTTAATACAGATCTTTGAACTTTTTTGTGAAGTTTAACCACAAAAACAATTAATATAAAGCTATGTAAGGGACAAAATGGTTATTTTTAGAAAAATTTAACTATCAAAGAGTCATTAGTCTCATTACTACAAAAGACCGGAAGTGAGTGGCTGACAGACAGGTGTCAATATCAACAAACAGCATATTCAGCAAATTAATTTAGTATTTTCAACACAACACTGATTCGTTACTGCCAAAAATCTCCACTAATGCCATTGAAACTGAAAGCCCTCCTCCATCTGGGCCAGTTAACAACTTATAATCAAGACAAAAGCTGAATTCTTTAGGCCTTGCATTCATATGTCCACAAGCTTTCCACTGTACAGCAGCAGAGAGACACGATTAAAATCCCTGCAGTGAGACTGATTCAGCGGCTCCTTCAAACATCGTCCTTCTCTCTCTATTCAATCAACACTGGCCACAAGCAGCTGCAGGCAGACATGTTGGCATGTTCTCTAACACCCTGGAGAAAGTCACTCTGAAACACAGATTTGGTCCTAATGACTTGAGGAGCATGGATGAGACCAGAACACAAACTAAATAAATAAAGTTGTGTATTCCTCCAGCCATTACAAACACCATCACTCAACTTGTTTTTTCTATTTTTGTTGTTCCAGGGTGAATTACAGAAACTACCTCTTATTAATGGACCCACAATCCTCACATATACCCCAGCCCCTGGTCAGTATAGAGACAATCCACAGTTGGAGTCCTAATTACGGTGAGGCAGAACAAGACTAAGAAGAACAGAGCTGAAGAGTCAGTCCTCAAATAAGATGTAATGCTTTTTTGTTGTGGTTGGGCCATACACCAGCTGGCCTGTGGAAATATGGATTGGATGTCTGCAAAAGCTCACAGAGATTCTACCTCTCACTGTTCAGGGTCATACATTTGTAATAACTGTGACTCATGTAACTGTAGGTGAGGGGCAGAACTGTTACATGAACACTGGCAACCTTAAAATGGAGAGTAGTTCAAAGTAAGTCATGAAAAGTCAAAATATATTCATCTTTATTTTGGAAAGGATATGTTTTATCAAAAAGCCTTTTTTTTTTAATAATACCACCTTCTACCATAAGTGACCATAAGCAACATGTTTAGGATTCATTAAACTTGACCAGGGGTGATCAATCTGGACCTAAAGTTTTATCATAATATTTTGTGCTGGTATAAAAGTGACAATAAGAAGTATTTAATGCTTCTTTATAGGTAACTGTATGTCTGACTGCATCGCAGAACAATTACAGCCCCACAAACACAAATACTGCTGTAGAAAAACACATTTGTAATATGTTTATTTAGCACATCAGTCACATAAAAACATGTCATTTGTATCACTTACATCCAGTTAAATCCAGTTAATACGATTAATTGTATTTAATATTTCCTCATTTATCACACAAAAGATGTAATCCACAACAATGAAAGTACCTCTCTCATGCTGGCTTAAAATATCAGTTCTGAGTGACAGAGATGACCAGCCTGTGGACCTGGGACCTTGAAAGATGGGACTTTGCTCCACCAAGCAATAGTCCAGTTCTGTTTTTCCTTAGACTCTGACTTTCTCTCTGGTTCAGGAGAGGAATGTGAAGGATCCTACACAATCCTACACAAATCCCATGTGTAGGATTTGTTTGTGTTCAGCAGCTCTTGACTCCAACCTCAGTTCACTCCTTGTGAAATTCCCCCAAATTCCTGAATGGATTTTGCTTCTCAGTCCTCTCAAGGCTGCTGGTTCAGATTTTCCTAAAACACTCTCTTGTACTCAGCTTTCTATTGAAACATTTACCATTTTCATAATATTTTAATTTTTCTTAGAAATTTAATTTGGAGTTTTCATGACCTCTATGTCATTTATCAAAATGACAAGAAATAACGTTTTTAAATATTTCACTCTGTGATTAATCTACATAATGAGTTTCACTTTATGAAAATATTAGAAAATAAAAATTGATGCGGCACTTTGTAAAATAAAACCTGGAATTAAGCCAACACAAGAGCAACATAACAGATACACATTTTGAAATAAATAAAAATAAAAATTGATTAAAACCAAAGAATTGTACTGAGGTTTAATGTTCCTCTTTCAGACGCATACACCAAACTTAAAACCCCTCTTATCCACTCATATCTTTAATTTGCAACAGACACCAAAGAAAACTCTGAACTGACCCATTTAAAACGTCTCATCTGCTTTCAGCTTGAGGAGCTCTTAAGTCTCCATCTAAATGATCAGACGGTTCTGTTGGCTGATTAGATTATCAGAGGGTTTCACTTCAAACTGACCCTGTCTCTCCAGAGAAGCAAAACCCAGATGAGAATATCGACTGTAGTTTGTTTATTGAACATAATGCTCATTTTATTTTTAATGCACTGACTGAAATACACTATAGGGCCCTCCACATTCATTAGTATGCCTGGTGTAGATGTGTAAAATAATATCAGATGATAGGTTTAGGTTTCATTTGAACATTTTGCTTTTATGTTCTGTTTCATTCTGTGTTTAGCTTACATTTTAGCACATTTCTGGGTTTGGTCAGGTTCAGGAACCAGGGGGTCCAATGAGAGGCACCTGGGGAAAAGCAGGTAGAGGGAAAACAGATCAAAACCTGGATAGAAAGACAGTTTAAGGAAAACATGAGCAGAATATGAGAAAGAGAGAAAACAGAAACGGAAAAGGGAATCTAAATAAATAAAAAAAACAAAAAAAAAACAGTAACATTTAAGTGGCTGAATAATAAGGAAGTAAAACAGAAACCAAAGTACTACACAAAAATATAATGAAATACACAATGCAACACTTGACTTAATCGCACAAATTTTTCTGTGGCAACTCCAAAATATTCACAAAAAATTAACCTATTTGTAGATTTCTATATGAATCATATCTAATATTTGAAAGAAAATTAAGCTTGGGAAGCTGAAATTGTCATGTATATGCGTGACCCACATGAACAAAAGCTTGGTGAATAAAATTTTAAAAGGTTTAGTGCAGAAATGGTGAGTAATGAGATGATCTGGAAAAATCCTGGTGCTCTCTGCAGAGAGAGAGAGAGAGATGTGAGCAGAGGGTTGAACTGTGGAAATTACTAAGATTGAAGATGAGTGAAGAGATCTGGATGAAATCTTAGGGGAGTGTGCCTGGAAGACGCTAATGTTTATCAGAACTGGTTGGATGATGAACCGGTTCTCAGGAGCTTGAAGGCTTCCAGCTGTGGAAAAGGTTAACCACTGGTGGAGGTTTTAAGAGACTCACTCAGGAGAGGTTTCCACATGAGGAGGTAACCACCAAGAGAAGTTCCTAGGGAGAACACAGAGAGTCAGCAAACGTCAGGAAGACCAGTGAGACCGCAGGAGGCAACAAGGGACTGGCAGCCAGCTTCTGGTATGCTGCTAATGATCACTGATGACCTGCAGGTGTGTGGAAGCACACCTGTGGAGAACAACCCTCTGAGTGTTGGTCCCATGGCGCCCTCTGGTGGAAACCTGTAAGAACGCTTTAACCACACAGAGGACACCCCAAAGCCAAAACAATTAAGGCTTGAACTTTTAAAATAGGCAGTTGAAAACATTTTTAAACTGGATCGCAAGTATTTGCTGCGTTCAGCTATCTGCAGACGGTTTAGCTTCCTAACCCCAACTGTAATTAAAAGATAATCACAGATTATGTGATACAAGGTGTAATGCCAAAGGCTCAAAGATGCACATTTAATAAATGTAATCTGCCTAAAGTCATTCTCTTCTTAAGGATTTGTGACATATACATGAAAAACATGAGCATAAAACCAATTGTGTGTCAGTGATTCTCACTTTAGACTCTGTTTATATTTGGCATAACAGATTTTGTAACTGTTACTATTCAAAACAAGATGCTCTTATGTACATATATTTTCTGTAGCTGGAGACAGTTTTGTGTTATAATCAACTGAGGGCATTTTCTACACTGAGTGGCTTCAAAATGCAGTTCTTTGTGTTCCTTAGTTCATATACACCTGCTCTTTTGTAGCACAGAGAATTACTCTGCACACCTGGTAAGAACAATAGATGCCAAGCTGGTCTGATATGCTGAACAAAGAAACACAGAGGGGACTGCAGCAGCATCCAGAACAGACAGGTATCCTGCTTTCCATTGCACATTCATTGAAAAATAAACTGGACGGCCTCACAGTTAGGGTCATTGTGATGGATGATAATGCTTTTTGTTGCAGAGACAGATAGGTATCCCCCACCGTCCCTCACAAAGCAGTAACTCTGTTGGATTCACTCTCTATGATTCACATAAAATAAAATAGATAAAACTGCTTCAACACATCTATCAGCGATGGAGAGAATTTGATGGTGAACCACATAAGGTGGGAAAATTTCCACAATCAAGTTGCAAAGTCCCCTGACATCCATGTTGGAAATTTCCTCACAAGTATTGTGATTGGATACGTATGGAATAGAAATTTTTCAATTATTAGCTGTACTGAGCACATATTCTTAAAATGACCCACATCTTTAATATTCTAAACACAGGGGTGTCCAAAGTGTGGTCAAGGGACCTTTTATTTGGCCCTCAAAATGATTTTGTGCAGCCCTGGACAACAACTTGCAAACGATACAGAAGAAAAATGAGGCCATGTCTTTCCAAAAAGATGCTTGCAAAAATTGGAAGCACAAACCTTTATCTTTTATTAAGCATGTTTAATGGTTTGTATTTAATTATATAGTCAATAAGACCACAAATATTCATATATTTTCACTCAAAAGCATACATGGGAGACACATATATTAAATATAGTCGTAAAAAAAACGTCGGAAAAAAGAGTAACCCATATCCTCTTTTTGATTCTGAGAATCATTTTTGTTTCTCATCTATAATTTATAGATCAATTTTAAGTCAGACCACTTTTTTGTTTCATTGAAATGGTGTTAGTTTATTGTTCAGCTATTAGAAACAAACATTTTACAATAAAATAGCTTTAGGCCTTTTAATAAATGAATTAATTTTGTGGCTTTCTGCTACTTCTAGCCTGACAGTTTTGTCCTCTATTCTGAGGATATAAAATCCCAGTGGGTCTCATTTTAAATAACCACAACCTTCTTTGTATTTCATTAGGATTTTGCAGAATAGATCAACAAAGTGATCAAAATGTGCATTTACATGCAGCCCGCTTTACTATTTGACTACAAATTAGATCAGTAGGTACAGTAGATGGATGGCTGGTTTGTTGCAGTTATCTTGGATGCTGAATATGTCAGTGTCAACATGGTGACATTGTGTGTAAAATGCATTGATCGTTGCATGGATATTATATTCATCTGCACTTCCTGAAGTTTTTGTACCTCCAAGAATATATATTAATGAACATGCTGCCATGATACTGGAATAAATACTTTATCAGCTTGTATTGCTAACAATAGCTAGCCTGTTCATTCAGCACAACAAGTGAAACTGAAACATAAAGTTGTCGTTCCCAAACTTTCTGTATTGTTTTAGATTACCTAATTACTTCCAGTATGAGGATCTGACAGTTTTACAAGTTTTCTGCAGTTTGGAGGCGTTACCATGGTAACAGTGCCTGCGGGATCCTTTAAATTCAACACAGAATTTTATGCCTTTACCTTTAACATGACTTAAACCTGTTACATGAGAGCTCTATAAAGCCATGTATAAATATGTTTTACCTTTCATGAAAAACTGAAAACACATCAAGTAAAAGAGAAACATGCAGTACGAACATGGAGGATTTGTTGGAAAAAAAATCTGAACATTTTAGGAAACAGAATGAGGTTTGACATTTTGATGTACAGAGTTTGTGCTTTAATCTGCTTTTCCACTGACAGAAACATCAGATTTTGAGATGGAGCTGAAGCTCTAGATGTCTGCTTGGATCATGGAACAGAAAGATAAAGGCTGAGCAGAGGAACAGTGATTTCTGCCTTGTTCATATGAAACCATCCTGACCATCAATGCAAGAAGAACATCACTCAAGTTGTTCTGATGCTGGAAATTTCTGACAGTTTCGATATCCTCCAGTCTGAGGTACCAGAAGCAGCAATTTGCCTTTATGAGCCGCTGACAATATGTCAGATTACCTATTACATGTAAACATATGAACATTATATCTGACATAAAGTGATTAATATGGATCAACACCCATCACTGGTCCAAAGTTAAGTTAACAAGTAGAACATTCATGCATAGCATTGATTTCTTTTTGTTTCTTAATCAATAGGACTTTGACTTTCCTCAGATTCTTTGGTTTATATATATTCATTTTATTATCGTTTCACAGGTTATTTTATTATAAAAACTAGTGACTCTTTCCATATCAGTGAAAATCAGGGATTGCCAAAAATGTATTTTATAGATTTATTTCCTTTGCTTATAGCCAACATATTACATTTACTTTATTTTACTTTCAAGTTCATGAAAAAAAGTACCAGAATAATTTGATATGACATCTAAATGTTTATTCACCAAATTAAAATTCCCAGCATTATTATCATCATCAAGCCTAATTTATTATTTTTAAATGTTCAGAAACTGTAAACTGCTGCATTATCAGCAAAAGTAAAGTAAACTAATAAGAATATGATGCGTACATTGATTTCTCCGTGTCCTGCAGCCATAAGAGAGAAAACACACCCGGTGTCAACACCAGAGTTTTGGTGACACAGTCAGGGGTTTTGAACAGAAAACTGTTGTGAAGAAAACTTGTAATTTTATTACATTCATAGCCCTCCTCTTCCTGGTCTCAAACACACATTAAAGCTGGGTGGAACCAGCAGCTGCTGAAGGACGAAGCTCATTGGCTGCAGACTGTCTGTCCTGACATGTGATTGGTGCATCAGAGCTCAAGCTTGTTTCTCTTCTCAGGAAATGAAACTAACACAGTCAGTGTGACTGAGAGGAGAAATGGAGCAGCAGGCAGTTCAGCTGGACCGAGAAACCTTCACCTGTTCCAT
>CAEFZY010052320.1:0-35039 GCA_903066815.1 Brachyrhaphis roseni
TCACCTGATGCCGCGATCGACTCAAAACCTTCCCGCGATCGACCGGTAGATCGCGATCGACCTTATGAGCACCCCTGTAGTAAATGATCTTCTTCCAACGTGTGATGCTGTGGTACAGAAAAGATGAGACACACACATTGAACTTCCATCAACATCCAACGGAAGATTTATTCTTCTTGTGTGCTCAGACTTTTCTATGCCACCAAGGCGACAGCGCCCCTAGCGGCTGTGTGTGGAATTGAACTTATTACAACGAGAAATTAAAAGATACAAAATGAAAAATTATGTTGGGGTGCCTACTTTCTTACTTACTGTTTTTATTTACTAATAACTTATTTTTCACCCCTCTACACTTACAACAGTACAATAATAATAATTTAAAAAACCGTTAGTAATTTGTGTGTTTTTGTTTGGTCCACTATTGTCTGGAAAACTCTAAGAAGGATTTTAAAGCCCCCTCCCTCCCCCAGCCTCCAAGTTGTGCGTTGCGGCCCCGCAACTCATTAAATTTGCAAGCGACTTAAAAAAAAGAAGAAAAAAGCCCAAAGCCGCTTACAATGATCCAATTTGGCGACAGAAACTCAACATAGTTTCTGTTTATCCACCAACAAAATGAGCATCTACCTCCATTGTTTCCATTTCTGTCGCATAGAGACGTCGGTCACTGGACAAAACGCGTAGAGGAAATACAATTAAATAACAAAAGAAGGTAGTAACGCAAAGTGATTTCGATAGTAGTCTGACTACTGGATTTGAAATAGCAACGCGTTAGATTACTTAATCTAATCTAAAAATACCGCAGTCACCAACCACCCATTGGTTGGTGACTGTGGTAAGTATGGAGGAAAACTGTTTTAAATCGATCTTTTTAATAATGCAGTATGTGGTGATGTGGTGTTTTTATACAGGGCCACACTGTATAAAAACCACGTGGGCGTGTGGTTATTCAGTGCCACAGGTAGGCTTTATACATTTTTCTTTTTAATCAGATTGAATTGTATGTTTTTGGTTTTTATATTGTTGATTTTTATTGGATAGGGCTACACCAGATCTTCCAAGTTTGACTTTAGAGTGCTGGTTTATGCGATGCAGGTAGGCAGTGTTTTTAATTTGTTTTAAATTGATTTGACTGAAGTGATTTCATAAGCATAACTTAGTATTTTTGTTTTACAGTTTTATCACTGCTTCCTGTTGTCCTTTAGAGTTTGATTTTCTTTCTTTTTGTTAGTCCACCCAGCTTTTGGATTGTTTATCTTCCCTTACTATATGTGAGGGCGAGTTAACATTTTTCCATTTATTTTGTGTTTATTTTGTCCTCCGTCTCGTCTTTGGGTCACTTTCCTGAATACACACCTTCCATGTCGCTGTTAATCTTAAATATCTGAGACTTGATCCTGTTTGGAGTGTGATCTTGAGTTTGGATTGCATGTAAATCATTCTGCAGTGAATTGAGCGCATTATAAGTTTGCGTGAACAATTGTAGTGTTTTATGCGGGTTTGTCCGCCTGAAGTGGTGTTTGAATTCGGGTCGAATATTATCAGATTGACAACAAATGGATGAAATCCCCATATTTATGTAACAATATATATTGTGAACTTTATTCTGGTTATTGTTTATTACAGACAGAGTTGTAACATTTGGTGTTTGGCGAACAAGTATGGGAAGTGACCTTTTTTTTTCTTTTTAATTTATCATTGTATGGTTTAAGTTATAAAGGACAGTGGGGTGAGAGTTTCCACTGGTGACAAGAGGCATCAACATGGACGTATCCAGTGACGCTGGAGCCAGGGATGAGCTCGATAAGCAGGCCGTGTCGCAGCGAATAAAGGATCTGGAACGGCAGCTGGCGGCTTTTGACAGCAGCGGGCTCGGACTCGGAAAGACCGTCGACGTCTTCAGGAGCTACAGAAACTGTAAGGCACACCCCTGTTATTCATGTGCAGCAGGACATTCGTTCAGTTTCCACTATATTCCGGGAAACTGGACAGTGCAGAGTCGCTAACTTTGGACGAATGGATCGAATTGAGAGAGTAATCCAGATCAGAATGGATTACTCTCTCCATTGAAGTGTACAACAATAGCGTAACATTTTACCCACTGTTCAGTTTTTATTTCATTTATTTATTTACTTTTAAAGGAATCTTAAGTCACTAGAAATAACTTTTATGTCTCAATTTTTTGTAATTTCCCCACATGTGACTACAGAGATTACCTGGTCGACACTGCAGAGCTCAATCTGGACTGTAAACTTTTGACAGAATGATCTGGATATGGTTTTACAGATCATTCAGTAAAAGTGCAGGCTTTTCAATCAATAGACCTTTTTCACGGCCACCGGAAGTTGCATCTCATGGGGCTGCGGCACTTCCTGTTTTGGTGACTGTAATTCAAATACGCTGAAAATGTCTCTGCTCCTCCGGTCCTTTTCATCATCCGTACTTAATTTGCCAGCACTTTCTTTCGCTGAGGCGGAGGAAATCGCAGCGGCGAATTCTCCCACCAACAAATGTGTGAAAGAATACAAGTTCTTCCACGAAGAATATATTCACAGCTATCGAGGTAAGAAAAGACGTAGCTAGCGAGCTAACAGCTAGCTGCAATATATGAACAACACAAACATCGTAATGAAGCCTAATTTAGTTTGTTAAATTACGTGGAATATTGGAGACAGACATAGTTTAAACTTTTCAATGATATTTTGACATTCTGAAATGTATTTTCCAGTACAGTTTGTGAAAATCAGCATGCTAGAACTTAGTTATGAGATACTAGATGACGCTTGATGTTGAAACTGTGCTTTACTTCTGTTTGCCTGTAGTGTCAAATGTTGTCGAGGGACAGGTAGTGGTCAGAGCTAGATGCTTCAGATCCATGAAGAAAAATGAGGAACCGCACAAGCTGCAGGTTTGAAACAGTCAGAAAGCTGGTTGGCTCTTGTTCGTCAGTTCGAGTTCCTGCTCATATTTGACAGCTGAAGAACTTTCATGTACGACTTCTGGACTCCTCAGAACTTATTCTAACATCTTCCTGTTCAGTGGTCACTATTTGTTTTCTGTTGCAACATAGTCTGTATTTTTTTCCTGCTGTTGTTGAAGCTTACCTTCAAACTAAAGTCTAATACTTGTTTAAAGCTAAACATGCTATATGTATTGATGTATGTATGTGTTGCTAAAACGGTTGTCTATTTCAGATATAACTGGGTGTTGGAAAAGAAAAGGCTGAATTATTGGATTAGTCCTGTAGCTGTGCAGCTGGTAAAGGTTTTTGCAATCATGTAGTTTGTATTTTAAATGTTTACTTACTTTGATTAGGCCATTCTAACACAATATGATTTGATCTGCAACCTTTATAATCCAAAGAGCAATTTTGTCCTTAATCCAGGTAAATAAAACTTGTTTAGTTCCTGTGATTTTTCTCTCTCTTTGCTATAAAACCTAAAAATATAACAATGAGATTTTGGTTCACAAATGTCAACACAAAATAAGTCAATTTTCAATGCTGTTTATTTCTCTACAAAAATATTCTAGCTGGTGTTTATTTAGTGATTTAATTTATGGTTTTTATTAACCAACTAATACTCTCTTGTCCTTCACTAAAGCAAAGGAAGCAACAACAGTGTTTTTATTATTAATAAGACCCCCTGGGTAATTTCTAGTGTAGACAGTTTGAACAGGAAGTGAGCCACGCCACTGATCCGCCATCTTGGTAGGCAAACACAGCTCAAAGCATAGATGAACCATGGCTTTGAGATCAACAAAAAGAAAGTTTATTGACAACCACATATCAATAAAATCGCTGTAGTTGGGATCAAACCTTATAGACAATGTGGCTTGTTTACTGTTGTCATAGCAACTCCACAGCAACTGTCATGCCTACCAAGATGGCTGTCAGCTACAAAGTTCCCAGAAGAGTGATGTCACATGAGCACTATGTATAGTTAGTCTTTTAAAAATATGCAAAAAATGCTTTCAGTGCCCATAATTCTGAAATATAATTATTAATATTGTTGATTTTACTCCTTACTATGACATTTTTCTGATATTGTCATCCATCTTGGCCCCCAAAGGAACACATTCATGTGGCTCGTTGGTAATTTTTCTTGTTGTTTCCTTTGGTAACCCAATGAGAAATATTCCTCCTGGCTTCTTCAAGTACTTTCCAAATCTCCACTTTGGATGTTGTGGCCACCTTTTGCTTTGTTTTCAGTTAGAATGACCCTACACTTTTATAAAAATGTATGAATAGATGTATGAGTAGCAGTATTCATCCACTACAATGGGCCCATTAATGTATGAGGCCAGAAGAGCAAAACAAACAAAAATATTAAATTACACATCTAATATTTACAAAATTATTCAGGAACAAGTGCTTAAAACAGTAAAATGCTGTTATCTTTGTGAAGTTCTTAATAGGAATATGAGATTTGTTTCATTCATGTTTTTTTCAATCAGCTCCTTTTGATGACTCAGCTTGAACTAAAAACTCAGCTTGTCACTGACCTGCTTTATAACATCTGTTTATTTATTTATTATTGCTTTATGTGCGACACAGCTAAAAAAAAATGTGAAGCCATGCACAGGCAAGCTTGATGCAAAAGCAAAGAATAAAAACATATCCAATGCTGAATAGATTAACTGCTAGGTCTAAAGAATTCCAGGATAAAAACTGTGTTTTAAGAGCAAAATCTCTACCTTTTTTCATCCAGCTGCAGGCTGAATAAGTGAAGCATGCTTCTGTGAGCGTTGGCTGATTTAAAGCTGCTTGGTTCCACGGGTCCACATTAGGGATATTTCTAATACCAGGTCATAAATGTTTTTCTTGGCTTTCCATTGCCGCTCCAGGAGAGCTGGTCTGGCTTTCTGGGGAGGAAACATGCAGTCAAATGAAATCCATCAATAAATCATCAGAAAGTGGGCATTAAAGTTTAAAAGAGAGAGTAACAGTGAATAAACTGAAGATCCTGGACATGCTTTTCTTACACTTATACCCCCCAATTGTACATATAAAGCCTGCAGACGTGCAGAAAGATACAAAAATGTTGTGTAAAACATTGTAAAACTTAAACACATTAAATTATATTCAATTTTAATTTCATTTTAAAAAATACTTTATTAGTCCTAAATAAAAATTGAATTAAATATCAGTCTCCATTACATTTTATGGTCTGTTTTAAGGCAGTAAAATGTTGAAAATGCCACATGTCCTTCAAATTGAAACCTACTTTTTGCTTGGTCATATGAGAGTCAACGGAAGCAATGTTAGCTGTGTTGTTGATTTTTAACAATGTTAATAGAGTCAAGGAAATATATATATAATATAAATAATATTGGTATTTCGCCATAGCAACAATATGCAACAATAATAAATATTGTCCCAAATGTTTTAATTGATGCATCATTGGAAATCAGACAGAAGAACTTGCTAGGTACTGCTTAGTATTATCTCACTTCGATGTAAAATGGGGGAAAAGTCAGTTTTATTAGTTTTTATTAAAGGTCTTCAGAGAATTTCTCTCATTAAGCATTGTTGTTAAAATATTATCAGATTTTTAACATTGCCCAAATAAAATGAAACCAATGATTCATTCGATAAAGCATCACCATTTAATCTCAGTATTTTTGGTTACTTGAGAGGTTTCTTATCTGCAAGGTTATTCTCTTGTTATTTTGTTTTGTTTGTTTTTTCAAATAATGTTTAAGATATAAGGTACTCATGATATGCAATGCTTCTTTATTCGTATTTTACGGTAGCGGTTACGTAAAACGGAAGTTGGGATGACAACTTCCTTGGTAACAAGCAGCTTGCTTGGAGATGCCTGGTTAGCATGTAGCTAAATGTTACTTCGGAGGATATTTTCTGAAATTTCTTCATTACTAATATATGAAGCAGAGTCCATGTTTGGCGTTATGGGTGTAGTGGAAACTAAACTGTAAAACTAACATTGTTTTTACAGCTGATTTAACTATTTAGCCCCGGTTCCGTTTACCGAACCATGTCTCTGCTAGCCAAATGATTACTAGCCCTTTGTATTCACTTCACGTCCTCCTCCTGTGTGGACGTTTGGCTCTCTCAGCCACAGATTTAGGGGTCACTGACGCTGCCATCTCCAGCCAAACAAATGGAGGCCCTTTCGGTTCACCCACCCCGGCTCCGGGTGTTACGGGGGCCACAGAGGAAGCCACTCTTTATCCCACTTTGGTCACAGAAACTCCGTCTCCAACCACCGGCCAAACTCCGATGTCAGCAGAGGGAGACCCACAGAGTAAGCAGAACAATTTAGCAGGGATAGTAATTGTTGGTTTGACAGTTCAAGTCTGTTTAGTAACAGTTTCTATAAATATTTATACTTTTAATATCTTTTTTACCCCATTTTATTTACTGGGTAACACTTTATTTGAAGGCGTGTGCAAAAAACTAACATGACACTGTCATAAATATTTAGGAGTCTTTATGAATGTTTGACTGTTGTCAGAAAGTGTCATTCAGTAAAAATAACCCTTTAAATGCAAAGTTGACACTTTTAATGGACTGTTAATGCAGATTTTATTGTAACTTTACTTTTAAAATGTAATTATTAACAGAATAATACAAAGTTGATACTTTTAATGCATCTTTTAGTGCAACCTTGCATTAAAATGTCATTATTTACCCAATGACACTTTATGACAGCAATCATAAACATTTATGAAAACTGCTTCATACTCATGACAGGTGTTATGTCGTGTTTATGACAGTGTCATGTCAATTTTATGCACAACCCTTCAAATAAAGTGTAACTGTTAATTTCATTACATAAAAGGAAGCTAGAAGAAATTTATGTGTAAAGTCAATGTTTGAAGTCATTCCAGATTTAATATTAAATACCAAGACACCAAATATCCCCCCAAAATGCAATATGTAGCTGTTTTAGTAATATTTATAATAATTTTGTGCCTTTCAGAATTTATCTTTGCTGTTTAGGTTATAATAATAATTTTTGCTTAATTTTAAAACAAAGCAATTTTTCCAAAAGGGAAATTAAGTGTTGGATCTGCTGTGGGCAGAAAGAATTTCCAGTAGCAGTCAGTCTTGCAGTGACTCTGAAGAAGCCTCTGACTGAACACAGTTCCTCACAGGCCACCATAAATGAAAAACAAAACAGACAAATTAACCTATCAGTCAAGTGTTTGGATTGTGGTTCACCAGTAATCACTTCTTCTTTCTTCATCACTCATATAGTATGAACATTTTGACAGCGAATCCTGTGAGTAACACTCATCTTCTTCTTTTTGCAGTTTGTCTCTGTGATCTAACTCCTGATTTCTGCGACATCGGCTGCTGCTGTGACACAGCTGATTGTGATGTTGCCAACCTAACGACCGTCTTCACCGGCTGTCCCAAACAAGACGTGTAGGTTCTCCACACATTCCCTCCCTGTGTGTTGCATAAATGCTTTAGTGGTTTTTAAAAAATCAGCTTTTTTGATGCAGGAAACGAGTTTGCATTGAAAAGTGGCTGATGTTCAGAACCAACGTGGATTCATCACGTGTCACGGTGACGGACACATTGTTCTGTGTTCAGGCAGAAGGTAAATGGATTAAGTGGCTATGGATGCAACTAACGATTATTTTAGTCATCGATTATTTTTTTAAGAATAATCGGATAAAAAATGCTAGAATATTTTTCAGATTTTTCATTTTATTATTTAAGCTTATTTCATAAAATATTAGAAATGTATTAAAAATACACAAATAGTTACATTTATTTTTAAGTTTGAATGTAAAGTAAACTTTTTATTGTTCAAAATGCAAAACAGTTCAGGTCTTTCTGCTTGTTTTAACATCAATATAGTGCTGGGTTGATCTGTTGATTAATTTTTGGATAAACTGATTGTTAATTGAGCAGCAAAAGGTGAGTAATATGAGATTTTTTTATTTTTATGGAATTTGAACCAGGTGAAGGTAAAACTACAACTTGAGGAATTCTGGATAGAACATATTTATAGACAAAGTTATTATAATTTTTTTTATCTTAAATGCAAAATGTATGTATATTTTGTACGGTTTTGGCTCTGAATATGTTGTTCTTTCAAAAAATTGCTTTTTTGAGTCTGGATACTCATTAGTTGATGATTACTTCAACAATAGATTAGTCACAATTAATCTGATTAATAGTTTCAGCCCTATAAGTGCTAAAGATGTTAACCTGAATGTTTAAAATGTTTCCATCTTGCAGCAGCAGCAGCAGCAGCAGCAGAGCCGCCGCCTCTTCCTGCTTTGACTCGGTATCCAGTGTCAGGTGATGTTTACCATTTCTCACCACGAGAATATCCGATCCCAGCATACAGGAGACATTTTCACCAGGTAACTGCCTATATTACACAAAGGGAATACAGGGAATGTGTTTTCTCTTCCTTATTTGATAGAGAAAATGTTTTTCTAGGTTGATGACCTTATCCAGACGTTTTGGTACAACTTCTCAGTGCGAGGCCTCCTCCATCAGCCGGCTCCAGGTGCCGCCTCTTCCTTCTGCTTCAACCGTAACCCTGCAAGTGAGTTCACACCGCATGAAAAGTTAAACTGCTGAGTCACAGTGAACCAGACTTTCCACAAACAGACTCAGATGGAAACCTGCCAGATAGCTTTTTACGTTTGGAGTTTAATTAACTTTGAAAAAGAAGCAAATATTACCAAACTTAGCATTTTATCAGAGGACGTCTTTTGTTAAACATGATGGTTTCTGTGCTTCAACAAATAAAATATGACCAGATTTTTAAAATGCACTTTTTATTTCTTTATATTTGCAAACTTACCTAGAAAAATAATATATTAAAGCAGAGGTTTCTGTGTTGGTTGAGTTTTTAATCTCACTGCTTTTTGTGTTTGTTTTCTTCAGAGTTTTTGAGATCTACGTCGCTGTCTTGCACCCGGATGGTGACCTCTCAGTCCTGCACCACCGATCCGGATCTCAGTTCCAGCTCTTACTATTTTAACATGAGTCTCGTAACGGTCAGCAAGTCCAGATCAACTCTTTTAAAAATATACACACCAGGGCTGGGCGATACGGCTTAAAAATAAGATTTAAGATTTTGACCTAAATTTAAAATTCAAATAAATAGAAGCTGTAAATCAAAATGGCTGCCTTGACATCACTCTGAAATTTGGAAACTCAAGAAATGCATTGGTGGGAAAAAAATCCAGATTTCCAAAAATTTATCGCCCAGCCTTAATACATACTCCATGTTCTCTTGCATCAGACTGATGCCTGTGTTTTATTGTTACAGGTTCCAACAACTGACAACATGATAATAACATCAGATCTTTTGGTAAAGAAACACCTGACACCTTCATAACCTTTTGTTGTTGTTTTAAATGATTTTGTGTAAACAAAGATGGCAGTACATTAATAAAGCTGTTTATTTTTAGGTCCCTGTTATACCGCTGTCTGACTGGCCTGCACCTGTCAAACAAAACGGATTTTGCTTAAATGTTGTGAAAACGGTGAGGAGGCACATAAATGTGCTTTTAATCCGTACTGAAGCTTCAAACTCAGCTCTGCTTGTTTCCTGCAGGTACAGTTTTTGGTTTACTACACACCCACAGGGGAGCTGACAAACGCATCCATCAGCTTCACCCTGACTGACGTTCCTCTTGAGCAGCTGGTGCTCCAGACACACTCCGTAGAGTTTCACGTACATTTTTAATCTTCTTCTCCATTAACCTTAAAGTTCAGCTAATTGAAATTAAGGAAATAAATGTGCTTAATGGAGAAAAACGTATGTTTTTCCATAAAAGGTTTTTGTGCCAGTCGTATAGGAAGCGGTCGTCCGACCTATATCTCTAAACCGAAACGTCAGAAGAATCCTCGGCACTGCGGGATATTTTTATTCAAATCGACAGACTTTTGACATGAGGGGGATAACTTTTCACTAGTACGATATTATAGTTTATATTTTGTGATTAGAATGTTTCTGTTCTGTATTTACATCCACCGGCGAAATTCTAGCTAATATTGTTTATAGTGTTTGATGTAATACTGAAAACAACAAAAACAAACCACTCTCCTCCCACTACTTCCTGTCGTCGTCTTCAACATTTTCGCCAGTAGTAACGTTACGGTGTTGATCACGTGACTCGTGTGTCGCAAAAGAAGTGTTGTCATTGCATTTTTGCCAAACTTTCCATTGAAAATCATGGGTTCATTTCGAAATTGGCACATTTCTTTTCGTCATTTCAGTTCTTGGATATTTAATGGTTTCTGGAAATGCAGCTCAGGGTTATGATGATGTTACAGCGGGACACATCCTGGCCCACTCCTGTGAACCCAAAACCACCTCCAGTTGGACTGAGAGAGGGATCTACTGTCATGGCGCTTATCGACGGAGAAATGCAGCCGGTATCCTTGACAACAAAGTAACTGCTGTGTGTCAGAAGTTTGATTATTATCGGCATAAATGCATCGTTCTTCCTTGATGGTGGATTAGTTGAAGTCACTTGGTGTTTCAGAAGGTGGCAGGTGTTCCTCTGATCCCAGCAGGATGTCGCCCATCCTCTTCACACACAACACCATCAATGGCTGCACATTCAGGTGAGCAGACACCAGGGCTTAGTACAATATTTATATACATTTGTGACTCACTGGTGCATTTTGTTGCAGTAAACTTTGGATTGAATATAGACTATATTTTATATTAACTAGTTTGTTTATTTTCCCGTTTAAAAAAGTAATTTAACTGTTTATTTCAATCTTTTCATGTATTTCTAGTATTGCATATAAAGTGTAAGTGGTTAATTTAAAAAAATCTGCAGAATCCATAATTTTTTATATTCAATTAATCATCAAAATATCAGATTAATTGATTACCAATATAATCGTTAGTTGCAGCCTAGCAGACACCAATTTATCTTTGTTCAAACCTTATATGTGAAATGGTTTTGTAGGGGTAAAACACCAGTTTTAAACAAACTAAAACCCTTAAAAGTACTTTATTTCCTCTCCTATGCCATCTAGTTCTGAAACTCAGAATTGCACTGAGCTGCGTTCACAGATTTATGAGATCTTCCGAGGAGCCACTGCTCCAGAAGAGATCGCCATGAACTCGGGCGTCCAACCGAACTGGACGAGAATCCTGACGCAGGAGTGTCAGATCGATCCACAGGTACGCATCAGTTTGGTATTTCCTAAGAAAATAATTTGGAAAAAATGTCAGCCTCTTGACAAAGCTGAAAGTCAAAACGCATCAGACTTGCAGCTGAAACTGGAGCAAAATGTGCTCAAGTAAACTGGGTTGGGAAGTAAATCCATGCCACACTTTTTAGATTGTTCATAAATTAAAAATAAAGAATCGTGTATCATTTTCCTTCTACTTCACTGTCACTAACTACTTTCTATTGTTCCGTCCTATACAGTGCTTTTAAATAAAAAGTATTCACCCCCTTGAATGATTTATCCTTTATATTGCTTTAACAAATCAATTATAAATAAAAAAAATGACAAAATAACATCTTTAATGTCAAAATGAAATCTGATTTATATTAAATAACAAGGTTTAGATTATGTATCCACCTCCCTCATGTCAGTATTTAAATACTTATCTAATCGTTATTGCGTAGGATAGTTTGAAGACATTTTTTGTTTATTCAAAGTTATGTTTTAAAATACACCTTAACATGAATCCTGATGTAACAAATTGATAAAAGGAGGTGTGAAATAATGTATTAGTCAGAAATTCACAAATTCAATGTGCAAAAATGTGTTAATTATGTTTAAAGGTTCTGCATTTTATGCAAAATAACCGTTTGTTGATGGCAGTGGCATTAGTATGCTATCACTTTAGTATTCAAAGTTGAGTTGGAGCTGTGTATTATTTGTATTTAATGTACTGAATTAACATGTTTTATGTTTGTTACTTGATTGTCATCCAGGATTATACTATAATTTGCTGCCTTCAGCTTACCTGTTACTTGTTTGTGTCCATCCTCCGACTTAGACTTTAAAAAATAACATTTTCTTTAATTTGCTTGAAGTGTTCTTTAGTTGTCAAACTGTAATAAAAGCCAGAAATATAGATTTATATACACCTGTATATACACAGGTGTTTATGTACTACAATTACTTGAGACTAGGTATGCAAACAATTAATCGACTTACAGTTAATTGTCGATTAATGGTTTATTAGATTAAAATTTGTTTCAAACAATTAACCAATAACGTGTTTGGGCCAGTAGTTCCCAAAGTGTGGGGCGCGCCCCCTTGTGGGGACGCAGTGCCATTGCAGGGGGTGGGGGGGTAGCAGTATGGATGAATGGAAAAAAAAACATTTACAGAAAAGTGTTTCACTGTAAAGATGGTTTGTAGTGTTTTGTTGCAACCTGAAGTGTGGAGTTTGAAAACAAAATATGTGTATAGGTTTATGTCTGGTTGAACGATGTGTGTGCCTAGTTGATTTTTTTGTTTGTTTTTGGTGGGGATTTTATTGTAGTTCATGGGGGGACCACAAAATCTTTGGGAACCACTGGTTTATGCATTCTTTTGCTCGTTGAAACAGAATGGCAAAATGGCGGCCAAACCAGAACGGAAAAGAGAAAGTCCAAGCGGAGTCCGCAGTGGAGTGGAAAATGCACTTTAATCGGTCCAGTTTAGAAATATAAACCCTCAAGCTTCAGTTGGTGGAGCAGCGGCGACTTTGCAACCAGAAATAACTGATTTGTTATGAAGGCGAGAATGTGATGAGTAAAAAGTCAAAGGTAACAACGCAGAAAAATTAAATGTTATATAAAAATACACTGTGTCAGTAGGCACGGTTAATTTTGAGAGCTGTCTAAGTTTAATATTGTGAGAAAACCTGAATGATCAAATAAAAAGTGTTTTTTTAAAAACTCAAACACAAAATGTAGGGCTTCTTGTTATGGAAAGACGTCGGTTGGTCCTCTTGAAACTGGCTTTTAAGAAAATGCCCGCTTATCAATTAATCTTTAGTCAATTGAAATCAATCAACTTCAGATTAACTCAGGTGATCTCTATTCCATTTTCTCCTCTTTCTACAGGAGTCATGTGAGTCAGGCTGCAGTCTTCCTCTCTCTTTCTCCATCCAAATAGTTTGGGCTCGTCAGGGATTCATCGAGGTTCCTCAGAGCTACATCCTGGGAGCCAAACTTCTCTTCCGCTGTCAAAACGTCCAGGTGCAGAAACTCGCTTACCCTTAAAACTACGACAGCATATTATGGCCATTGGAGATTTAAAAATGAGTACATTTCCACCAAAAAACTAAGAAACATTTAGATTAATCCTAGAAATGTCATAGACAATTAGGAAATTTCTGAACTCCATGTTGAAAATTTGCAACAAAATTTTTTGATATTTTTACATCAATCTAATCACAAAAAATGTAGAAATTACTGACTTTCCTTCTTGGAATTTAAAATTTCGAAAAGTCAAAAATTTAACTTTGAAAGTCATTAATTTCTGAGTTTAGAAAATTTTACATTTTTGACTTCCGAACTCAGAATAGTTTCAGAAGTTGAACACTTTAAACCTCTGATACTAAGATATTTCCAAAATTCTTATTTAAAAAATTCCTAAGATTAATTAAAAAAATTTCTGAAATTTTTTGGCAGAAATGTAGTTTTTTTTTCTGTCTACAAAGGCCCTAATAGAAAATACTGTAAAACATTTACTTTTCGGATCATTTTATCTGTATTTGTCTTTTCTCTAGTGTCCGTTATCATCTCCTCTCATCCTGACGGCCAAAGCCACGTTCGTAGAAACCACCGTTTACCCAGAAGCCCCCAGAGGAGTTCCTCAGCCTCACTGGAGGTTTCCGTTCTGCTTCTTCACGGGAGGCGCCGCGGAGCTGGACGGCCATCTTGATACGAGCGGCAGCGGCGCTGAGAAGGTCACATGGAGTTTAATGTTGTTCCCACTGTTGCTGCTCTCAGAGTTAGGATTCCTCACGTTACAGAAACTTTGATATAACATAGAAATTTTTTAATTGTGCAGCTATTTTTCAAAAATAAAACACTATTTTACATAACAAATGCACAGAAGAGGATTAGGGCCAATGGGAAAAAATTCAAGCTTTTATCCCTGAGATTAAAGTCTGAATTCTGTTTTTTCTCAGAATCAGAAATGTTTAAATTGTTTACACACAATAAGGCAAATCTAGTCTCAAAACTCAAATCTACCAAATATGTTTGGAACATTTTGGGCTTAAAATTCAGATTTTCAAATCCTCTAACAAGGAAGAAACAGTTGTATGATTATTTTCATTTACTAACACCTAAGAACATTTGGTTATTTATTTGGATTTCGACCAGTCAGAATTTTGCGATTAAAGTCAGAATTTTATTACACATTTCCTCCTCCTTCTGATTGAAAGAGTCTTGTATTTTTTTTTCTTATCTTCCCAGAATAAATTTTTTTTCTTACATTCTCGGTCTCTCTTATTGAGGTAAAGATGCCTTTCTTTTGCACGGCTCCTCTCCTCTTTGGTCCGCTTGCTTTCCGCTCATCTTGCTCTCCTGTCTGCTTGTAAGGTGAACGTACTTGAAGAGGTTGGCGATCGCCGCCGGAGTCATGCCTTCCAGACGGGTAGCACCTCCCAGCTGGCCGGCAGACACAGCGAGAAGTTATGAAAAAAATCAACTTCATGTCACAAAACGCAGTAAAATTCAGACTCACGGTGGTCGGTCGAAACCTGTCGAGGATTTCCCTGACTTCCTGCGACAGAGACACGGGCAGAGTGAAGTAGTCGATGTCCTGCGGCAGAGACATGTTCTCCTCGCTCTGAATCCTCTTGATCTCGCTCTTGTTTTGGTCGTAGTGAGGCCTGTACACGGCTGCATGACACACGGGAGTCAAGATTATTTAATGTTCAAACCTGAAGAAAATTATTTTCTACGAGGGAGTAGTAGGGCTATACCAAGACAAAATAAAATTATGAGAATAAACTTGAAATAATACGACAATAAAGTAGAAAAGATATGAGAATAAAGTCATAATATTTCGAGAACAGTTATATTAATAGAATAAAGTTGTAATATTATGATATTATTCTTGTAATACTACAACCATGTTCTCATATTATTTTGACTTTATTTCCACTTTACTCGTATTAATTCGACTTTATTCTTGTATAGCTTTATTCCCATAATATTGTGGCTTTTTATTCTTGTAATTTTGACTTTCTTCTCATATAACTCATAATATGACTTACAGTACCGTAACTTTACTCCCATAAAGGAAGGAAGTCTTGTACAACTTCCTTCTCGTAATATTATAAGTTTATTCTCGTATTATTACTTTATTTTCGTACAACTTTATTCTCATAATATTCTAACCTTATTCTTGTAGTTTTTATTTTTAATTTTATTTAAATCCGTTGTAATTTCATAATAAAACATGCAGGTAAATGTGTCAGCATTAAGGCCATCAAAAAACAATCAAAATCTGACTTTGAACTCTTAATCCCTGGGTTTACAGTGAGATCGTCTTCTTCACGCGGAACACAAGACGTCAGGTTTTACCCTCTATTTTGAGTCTTTGTGAGAACTCCATGAACGGTGAAAGGCACTCAGGAAAGACAGAAGCCAACATGTTGAAGGAGACGTCCTTGTACTGCAGCAGGTCCATCCCGCTGGAAAGAAAAGAAACCAGAACCAAAAATAAACCGGGGATGTTACTGAAACCTTTGTGGTTTTGGTTGAACCGACAGGACTCACCTGAGCGTCTGGTTCTTGTTCTCGCTCATGCCGATTCCCGGCAGCTTCTTCCTCCAGCTGGTTGAGGACATTGTGAGAGCCTGGAGGGCGGCGATGGCGTTCTGCAGACTGCAACGCACCCTGACTGCCTCATGGTGGCGCTCAGCCGAGACGCATCCCAGCTCAAACCCTGATGGAGACGAAGAACAACATGATGTCCAGAGCTGCCGATTCTATCGATCAGACAGAGTTTTGGTTTTTGAAGATTTAACTTTTGGGAAATCTGGATTTTTTTTTTTTGTCTTGCCAGAATGAGTCTTTATTAACTTATTATTGCAATAAAGTCTGACTATGGCAATACTATTGTCTGAATAAAGTCATATTACTAGAATGAAACAGCATAATTACAAGAATATAGTTATAAGCCAGAGTTATAATATTATTACAAAAATCTAAACGTTCATAGCCTGGTCCTAATGCTCCGTCATACAACTCGCAGAATGGATTATTGAAATGAAAAACCCACTTTTTGTAAATATTTTCTGTAATTTCTTTTTTTGAAAGAAAAAAAAAAGCAAAAAAATAATCGACTAAAATCAGGTTTGGTATGACAAAAACGAGATGTTATTTTTAAGTTATGTCGCCCAGCTGGCGCTTTATTAAGGAAACCAAGTCTACCTTTCACCGTCAGGCGGAGGTCAGCGTTGTCCGGCCTCAGAGAAGTCCGAAACTCGGCCCTGCTGGTGAACATGCGGTACGGTTCGGTAACTCCTCGACCCACCAGGTCATCAACGAGGACGCCGATGTAGCTCTCTGTCCGAGACAGCGCCGCCTGAGGCCGGGAGAGGGCGCGGCGAGCGGCGTTCACTCCCGCCCACAGGCCCTGTAAAGAAGACCAACATGATTCACTTCCTGTTTGATCGCTACGGTTAAACTCAAAATTATTCATTAACTCTAGCTAGACTGGATGCTAGCTAGGTAACTGACTTACTATTTATGTTCGACTAATGGTTTATTGGATTAAAATTAGATCCAATCGATTAGCTAATAACGTCCGTTAATTAAACCTTCTTTTGGTGTTGTAGTTTGGCCGCCGTCCAGCAGAGGGCGCCGCCGGTGATCCTGAAGCGGAGGATCACCAACAGGAATGATACAGCATTTAAAGATGGCGGACACACCAGAACGGGAACGCTCCAAACAAAGTCAGGGGTGGGATCTAAAATGAACTGTATGCGTTTCTGTTTTAAAATATAAGCACTCGACAAACTCTTTCAGTTGTTTAGAAATTTTAACCATCTACAAGAACCTTATGTTATCAATAGCGCTCATTCAGCCGTTCTTAATGGCGGAGCGAGTCAATATCATTCAAAAATTACTGATTGGCTTAGCTACAAAAGAAGGCGATATAATGGAGTAAAGTTATAACAATCGATAACTTATATCCCTATTCCTAGCAGATATGGGTTTAAAGTAATCCTTGTTCTGATTTTAAGCAATTACAATTAGGGCTTCATTCTGAATATTTTTCCAAGGTTTTCTGTTACTTGGAAAATCCAAATTTCCAACCATTGACAGTTTGCTGAGGATTTAATTAAAAAAATAAAGCCTTAAGTTATTTTTGAGCTTCAGGAATCACCTGTGCAGCTGCCTCTTCGTAACCCGTCGTCCCGTTGATCTGACCGGCCAGAAAAAGTCCCTGCGTGTTTTTCACCTGCAGCGCGGGACTCAGCTGGGTGGGACACACATAGTCATACTGCACACCATACCCTGCAGAGAGCGGGAAAAAACAAGAAGCTGCGTTTGCATTAACCATAACATTACACAAAATTGGAATTATGAAAATAAATTTGTTTGATGAAAAGGCAATTTATAAAAAAACAAACAGGTTTTGCCTAGGTTATTCGCTGTATTAAAATGGGCATATTTCACAAAACTACAATGGAAACACTTATTTTGCATCATACAAGTCATGTGATGAATAAACGGATGATGATACTGTGGCAGAAAAAAGGAGGAGGAAGTGGTAGGAGGCTGATGGCACAGCAGCTTTTTGCAGCTTTTTTTTTTTAATAATTTAACTGTGAACAAACTTATTTATATGTATAGAGAAGGATAAGGACCACTAAAAATATACTTTAATCTCAGAATTTAGACGTTTTTCTCTGAAATCTAAGTTTAAACAAAGAATTTTGATTTAAATTTCCAGAATTCAGATATTAATCTCAGAATATTCTCCATTTGGGTCAGGTTTCCCAGGTTTTCTGTGTACCTGGAGAGTGGATCTCCGCTCTGTGCAAGGGAGGGATTTCTCTGATGAGGCGCAGCTGCACATCAGGAGGCATGGTCATGGACAGACCCTGTGGGTACAAGAGGTCAGAGGTCAACCCCTCGGGCTCCAGCCACACCTGGTGACTCCTTCCTGGAAAGCGCAGGACCCTGGACTCAATGGAGGGGCAATATCTGTGTGAGAAAAACACAGAGATTAAATGTTTCTGCTTCAGTTCAACCGGATCAAAAATCAGCAGGAGGCTGAAGAGGCTGACAGAATGTGGGTGGGAGAAAACTAGAGCTACACATCACTGCAAATACACAGGAAAGGAAGGGAGTTAAAGGAAAGTGTAGCAGGCCCCTCCAAATGAAGGATTGCGGCTTTACTGATGAACAGTGAGGTTTATTGGGAGAAAACCCTGAGTTTCATCGTAAGAGCTATATGCACAAACACACACACAAAAGACAGTGTAAGCTACAAAAACACTCTAATAACCGTAAAGAATCAACTAAAAATAACATTCACTACTAAAAATATCAACTCCAATTCAAAACTATGTCCTAGTGTAAAATAAATAAATTTTATAATTTTAATTGTAAAATAAATTTACAATTCCAACCGATTAATATTAAAAATATTCTTATTTACAAAATAAACATATCAAGGGGGCCATTAATAAGAAGATACATTTTACAACTTTGTTGCAACTTGTTTGTTCCTTTCTGTCTTTAAGCTGCTGTTCTATAATATAAACAATGGAAGCTCTCTTATCAAAATAAAAACATTAATTAATTAAGGACTTCCAAAACCGGAAGTTCGTCACATGTTATACAAAATAAAACAAAGTAAATGCAATAAGTGCTAAAAGGGAATGCAACAAATAAGGAGCTTAATTTGGGGTTATTTACAGAAAGAATTGAAGAAAGGAAGAAAAAGAAGGAATGATAGAAAGAAAGGAGGAAGGAAAAAGCAAAGAAGAAAGAAGGAAAGGGACAAACAAAGGATAGAAAGGAAGGATGGATAGGAAAAAGAAAGGAGTAAGGAAGCATGGGGAGAAGAAAACAAGAAAGTAAAAAAGGAAAAGAAGGAAGGACAAATAATAAACACACAGATGATAATGTACAATAAGGGATTGATGAATGGAAAAACAGTGGTGGCAGCATAATGCTGTGTGAAAGCTGGTCAGAGTGACAGTTGGGGGTGTAAATACTTTTTGGTGAATTCTGTGTGTACCTGGGTCCTTTGGCGTCCTGCTGGATGTGGCAGTTCAGGTGGAGACTCTCCCTCACCACTCTCTCTACACCTGGAGTCGTGTAGGTCAGGTAACACGGCAGCTGCTCCTCCGGCTACAGAAGTTTCAAAATAAAAGCATCTGCAGTGATTATGATGAAAATGTGCTGATGGACCCAACCGAGTCAGAACCAATCCCAGATTGGACCTTGCAGCGGGTGTGAGTATTCATGAAGCTGAAGGGCGTCGGCTGGTGGTCCGGCGGGTGGAGTTTAGCCAGGGAAAGGTCCACTGAGTCTTTTAAAAGTCTGGGTGGGGTTCCGGTCCTCAGCCTGCCCACCCTCAGACCCAGCCGGTCCCTCAGCGTTTGGGTCAGGCCAGAACTCGACGGGGCGTCTCCCATTCGGCCTCCGGGGGATGAGGTCTGGCCCACAAAGAGCGAGCCGGACAGGAAGGTACCAGTGGTCAGAACCACGGAGGAGGCAGAGATCAGCTGGCTGCCATTGGCTGATGGAGGGATTAAGAAACCATGGTGACAAAATCTGACCTGAGATTATACAACTGACAATTTATATGCTAGAGAACAAAGTTAGTCTAGATTTTAAAACAAATTTATGTTAAAGGGATCTGGGGTTCAGGTCAACATTGTAAGTAAAGTAAGTAAGTAAGTAAGTGAGTTAGGGACAGTGGAAGGGAGGGAAGGCTCCCTGAATAAAATGTGGAAAATGACCGATGCGTACCGAGTCGTATCCCGGTGACTCTGTGGCGCCCAGGTTCTGCAGGGTTCGGATCTGACACCAGCAGCTCCTCCACTGAACCCTCCAGAACCTTCAGCCTGGGAGTGGACAGCAGCTCTGCCTGCAGGTAGAACAACTGGATCTGAGATTAAAGGATTTCACAAACATGAAAGAATCATTTGAAGAGAGATTGTAACATAATGTAAAGCTCAAAAAAGTTAATTTTACATAAAAAATAAAAAAATTATCTTTGGACCACCCCCCAAAATCGTGGGGTTACAGCCCCTATAATCCCTTTCTAACGTCTGGCCCAGCATATATACGTGTGTGTGTAGGGGTATGTACGTATGTTTGTGAGTGTGTGTGGCGAACCTGAATGAACTCTCGGTAGCGCTGCCGGTCCAACTGGGCCCTCGGCCCCCACACGGCGGGGCCTTTGCTACGATTCAGGACGGAGAAGTTAATCCCCGCCCAGTCTCCAGCTCGACCGCAGAGCCCATCCAGAGCGTCTACCTCCCTCACCAGGTGACCCTTACCTACGCCGCCCAGGGACGGGTTGCAGGACAGCGCGCCTGTGAGGAAGTACGTACAGTGAGATCTCTAAATGTTCACCGAGTCACAATAAACCCATTCTTCGTACCGATTGTTTGTATTTTCTGTGTGACCAGGAGGGTCTCTGCCCCAGTTCGGGCCGCTGCAGTCGCTGCCTCAGTTCCTGCGTGGCCCCCACCCACCACGATGACATCATACCGCTGTCTGGAGAGCTGACTGGCTCTCCTGGAAACCAGGAATAAGACGCTCTTCTTTGTCAACATGTGAGACATACACCTGTCAAAGAGTCGCAGCTTTAAAGGTGACCTGTTATGCTTTCTTGAACAGGTTAGGATCAATCTAGACTCTCTTATTTATGCAAATAACACAACTCAATGTTTACACTTGCAAATAAAAATGGCTGTAAAAAGATGCACAGTTATACAAGCCTACATCTTTGAAAAGCAGAAGTGAAGCTTCCTGCACAACCAGCAAGAATGCAGCAAGTGGTTTCTAGTAGGTAAGTCAACAAAGAAAAAAACTTGCGTTTTCCAGCAGCCATTGTACAGCGCATACAGCGGTAAGACCAGCTGACCACACATGCTGGAGATCAGCTTGGGTTGCTAGATGACGGGCTGGGGTTGCTAGGTAATGGCGCAGTTCTGACTGGGACTTCAAAATTGGGAGGTTTTTGAAACAACTCGTTTTCCGGGCACCAAAAAACATTAGCATATTGTCAAAAAACATCTGGATGTTTTTTTTAAGTGCTTGGGTTGTTTTTAGAAGCAGTAGAGACCCAAGTGAAAATACAAAACTTGCAAAAAGGGCATTTTCATAAAAGGTCCCCTTTAAATGCAATGAGAATACTTTTATTTTTCAAAAGTTAGTTTGCACTTTTAATACAAAACGCTAATACATGACATTCTTTTTTTTTTAATATGAAATATTCGATTGGTAATGTTTATATCAACATTTATAAGTGAAGTGAGGAAAAATTGTTGATACCCAATGCTGATAGGGGAATTTTATGTGTCCAGGTTATACTTCAATAACCTTGGAAATATAAGATCATTATACTATTTCTATGGAAGAGCTAAAAAACCAAAACAAAACAAAAGAATTCTGAGATCTGAATTCAGAAATCAAAGACAGAATTCTGACTTTTTTTCTCTGTGTTTTGAGATAAAAATCCATAATTCTGTCAGAGAAAGTCAGAATATGTCTTCTTGAATGCTGAGATTAATGTCCGAATACTTTAGTTTCAGAATTCATAATTTTTTCTCCAGAATTTGGACTCTTAAGAAACAGATTGGAATTCTGACATGTAGAATTCATTTTTTTAGTGCTCTAATCCACTTCCGTATAAAACCTTTAAATTAAAAGTGGATGTACATTTCTAGTAAATCTTACAAACAGAATCAATTAATAGTGAATTGGAGACACAATATTAGCACTTTGTTGGTACAAAGCCCACATACACACAACTAGTGTTGGTAACTTGCTTCCATATTTTGTAACTTTAAGAACATCCACAACTAACATTCACTATTAAGCATTACAGCTACTTATAGTTAGCCAGCCAGAAAATAAAACTGTTACTTTGCTTACTGTTTTAAATCCAACAGAAACGAAGACCAAATCAGAAAAAGGGCTTCTTTAATGTGAAACTCCAGCTACCTTACACAAGTGCTCTTTACGGAGGCCGCCATGCTGTTTGGAGCACAGCGCCGTAATACATGCCGTATAGGCGCACGCACAAATGTTTTGTGTCTATGACTTCGTATCATTTGAAATCTATTCAAAATGTATTCTTGAGTTTGGAGAAATTGAGTAAAAAAGCTGCAACTTAATGTGCAAAGGTGGACGGAGAAGATAGAATCGAACATTATCAAATGGGATAAAATATTGTAAACAAATAAAGATAGGTAGTGTTTGCCACGTGTACATTACAATACATCAATTCTTGTTTTTATCACCTGCTATACATCTGTTTGGATCAAAGTGTGGATTAATGAACTCGTTGTTCTCTCACCGGTACGTGAAAAAAGCACGTCAACGCCCCCTCCCCCTTCCAGCCGGTTTCCAGTCAGCCGCGCGCGGATTGAGTCAAGTGAGCCTACCGAAAGGTGGTATTGACCGACCGCAGCAGGTTTTCTCCGAGAAACCTGAACAATTTCAACCTTCTGAGGCGACTGACAGTAACGTCAAGCCCTTAGTTTGTAACGGAAGAGCCAGCGGTGCCGAAGTTGAGGCGACAGGACAGAGGGAAGAAAGTAAATCCCGGAGGGAAAGCGTCCGAAGTGAGCCTGAGGATCAAAGCTAATGCTAATTTAGCCTGCTAAATAATTACATGGAAGCTGTTGTTTTTTTAAGTAGTTGTTTGATTTTTACGTAACTCAAGGGGTTACAAAATAGTTGGTAACTGAGAGGTTTAATTTATATGCTATAATTAATTTTATTTCCAACGAGGTTTGCCTTAACACTGTAGGCCACAGGCGACTGGTGTTGAGTAGCTACAGTGGCCGGGGTGTTTTTTTGAGGTTACCCCGGCTCTTCTCTCTGTAGGGCAGGTGATTTTGCTAAAGGTAGTTTGGCTTTACACCAGCTTCTTTTCGGGAGATTTCAGTTTTATTAAGTTAGCTCAAGCTTGGTACTGTCTAAGGCTTGTGCTTCGCAATGCTGAAACCCCAGCAGCAATCCGGCTCAGGCGGGAGAAAGGCGACTAACGGAACATCAGGGCCCGGCGGTATGTCTTCCCCAGTCAGCGGCATCAACAGCGGCGGCCGGACACCGGCTGGAAGGTGAGCGGGCGGGGACTCTCTGGGTAGGACAGTCCGGGGATTGTCCCGTGCGCTCAAGGCCTACCGGTTAAAGCATCCTGCTCTAAAGGGGCGTGACTTGGGCATAGAGACTTTGCCTTAGCCAATAGGATTCGTTTAATTATGATGGGCAGAATCTATGGACCAATAAAAATGCTGTTTGTTTTATATAGCCGAATCAGTGAGGTGGGTTCGACTTTGTGAAAACAATAAAGAAGCATTAAGGCTATGCAAAGTTTAGCTGGCCTGTCAGTGCAGAAAATCTGGCTTGTCGTTTCGATATGTCGTAGTTTTGTTTTCGTCTGCTGTCGTTATAATTCTGTAAGTTATGAACGCTGCAGAGACTCCGGTATATATGAACCATGTCTTTAGATATTTGTTGACTGAAGTCTTTGTAGCTTCGTCTTTGTTTTGTAACCTTGTGTGTTACCAGTAGCAGCGATAAAATTACATTTTATTTTAGCTTACCTCCTTTATTCTTAGCGATTTTCTGCACCTGAATTGATCCGGATGCTTTTGTTAAATGTCTAAATAGAAATTAAATTCTGTTAATTATTTTAATCTTAAAAGAAAATAATAATAAATACGTCAGTATTTCTCTTTCTAAGACGGCTACAAATGAAAGCCTATACCAGATATATTACGATTTTTTACTGTCATATATTAAGAAGAAAATATTTAATTTTGAAATAATTTGCCTAAAATAAAAAAATGCACCTTTGTTGTTGAGAGATTGACCCATAGCAATTTCTAGTTTTCTTGCTGTTTTTGATAAATTTCTTTTTTTTGTAAGGATTATGACACATTAAACAAGAGAAATGCGCTTAAGGTAATTTCATGGATGTAGGGATTTTAAATCAAATTAAAAATGAAAGATTTATAAGATTGTCTCTAATGTTTTTCTTATTTATGTCAAACTCAAAATAGAAGATCAATGCACAAAAAGATTGGTGCTTCTCTTAAGACGAGAGGATTTTTAACAAACAAAAACATTGGTTTATTTAGAGTCAGAATCACAAAAAATTACTTAAAAAAATATGATCTTTGGTGGTTGATCTAACCTTTTAAAGAGGTTAAATGTAAATATCAGATGATAATGATTTATCAGTCCCTTCACACAGCCAAAAGGTCAGAGGTATCAGAAACGGTAACAAAGAAACAAACAAAATCAGTTTGCATATTTTTAAAGTAATAACAAAAAGATAAATTGTGATAAAATGGGATACTTTGACATAATAAAACATGCTCAAGTATCAAATCAGTTAAATTTTCAAAACACAAAAACAAAAAAGATGTATTTTTTTCTATTAAATTAAACCTGACCTAACTGATAATATTTAAGGTATTTTGACTTTACATTATCAATAGAAATGGTTGAAACTCTAACCTAATGATGGCATATAAATAGGAGGGCACAGGAACAATAATATAATGATAAATTAAATAACTGCAAACTCTGATAGTAATATTGTAACGTTCCAATTATTTAGAAGAAAGTTTATTTCTTACTTATTATATATATTTAGAATCTAAAAGCAGCTTAAGAGTTCATTCTGTCCAACCAAAGTTTTTAAAGTCAAGATAATAGTTCGTCTTTGAAAATAAGATGAGAATACGTACAGTTATTTTGATAGACCCCAGATCAAATAATTTATTTTTATATATGTGGAAAGATTAACAGGATACTTGCAATAAAGCTTCTTTTAAGGAAATGGAGCAGAAATCACAGATCCAGGGAAAACTGAGCAGCATAAGTCATTTATCTTATTTGACCTCTCATGAAAATACTTTAATTTTTTACAAATTGTTACATTTATGTACTCAGTGAAATAACGGCACCCTGGGAACATAAAAAAAATGTGATTCTTCTTCTAAATATTTTATTTTTTTTCTGTTTCTTGCAGGAATCGTTCCTCTGCAAAGCCGTCGTTTCAGTCCTCTCCAGTAAGTACACCAAGCACAAAAAGCTGCTTTAGCTGAAGAATTAATAAAACAAAAAAATGAACAGCATTTAAATGAAAAGGATTCTGTTTTTAACTTCAACAACAGAAAAAATGTTCCTTTAGAACTTTACATGATTTTCAGAATTCAGGTTATTTTAATTATTTTTATATGGGACCAATTTATAATAGATGTGTTTTTAAATCACTGTACAAAGCTAGTAGATGTGATTTATATACATACTATGTAGTTGTATTTTCACAGCAATCCAGTCATTTAAAGAGATTAAAAGTTAAAATCATAATTTCTCATTTGATTGAAGTCATAAAACATTTTAATAAACTGAAGTTGACTTCAGGTTTTCTCACTTTTCAACTGTGACTTGATTTTTCTTTAAAAGAGTAATTTGTCTTTTTAAAATGGATCAGCATTAAAGTCTAAGCTTAACTGAAGATAATACATCCCAGGATGTCCACACGACCTTCAGCTCAAAGTTAATTAATATTTGTATAATTTAAACTGTTTTAAAAGCTTTTAAAATCTCATCCTTTTACAATTGGTTTCACTAATGTAGATGTATTGATGTCTAATGTTTTTAGTCTTATTCTGCACACCACTTTGTGATCTGTGTCTTTAAAAGCTGGTATATAAATAAATATTTCTCGGGTTTATGTGTCAGGTGTGTGTGAAACTTTCGTGATGCATACCTGCGTGTCTCCTGTGTACAGGTGTTTGAGGGTGTGTACAACAACGCCAGAATGCTTCACTTCCTCACAGCTGTAGTGGTGAGTCAGTCATTTGGATCTTTGTCAGTTTTCCCCCCCAATCCTGATTGTTAGTCTGGAAGAATTACTTCCTTCAGTTTGTGTGACTAATTAAAAACATTAGAGGTAAAAGGCAACCAACATTTTTCCATGGGAGGGTTGAATGGCGATAATTCATACAACTATATCTAAAATTAGCAACAATATTGCTTTGAATATGAACATTAAAACCTCCGTTCTGTTGCCTATTTATTCTAATACCTTCACATTTTAGGTAATTATGCACATTTCACAGCAACTATAGCCCCATAAATATAGAATAAAATATACTTTATTGATCTTCAAAGGGAAATTGCTTATTCATTGACAAGCTACTCCATTAAGGTATTAATAACACAAATATAACCATGAGAAATAAAGTTAATAACGTATATATGAGTGATGTAAATAATTCAGTATGACTGAACAAGCATGCACATGAAAATATGTTAATCTAAAAATAATCTATAAATGAGTGCAGAGAAAATTTAAGTAAATATAGTGCTGCTCTTGAAAAGCATTGATTCCTATTTGTAATAAGCTTCTTTAAGACAAGAGTCACATAAAGAAGTGATGCATTTATTGCTCATAGTATCTGCATTTAATTATGTTTTCACATATTAAAAATCAACAAACTGTTAACAAGAACAAACTCTTAGAAGAAAATAGTTAAAATAACAATCCCACCAATATGGACAGTTTTGGAGGTTTTATTTTTAAAATATTATTTATAAATAAATTTGATTGATTTTCTACTTATGAACATTTTCAAAACACAAACAGAAATGTTAATACATTCTGGCACCCGAATACATTTTTTACAAACATTATTTATTGGAATTTATTATAAGAATAAATCAAAATTCCTATTGTTTCAAATTTCTTATCACGATAAATGATAAACGATACAATAAATCATCTTCTCCACATGCCGTATTGAACACTAATAATACTCAACAGCTTAATTTTTTTGGTGCATTTTGGTTCTTTTTTGTAGATATTTGTTTGCTTTTTTTAAAATAATGTTATGAACCTCTAAAATTAAGCCGGTCATTATTAGGCAAGTTTTCTTTATACCAGATTTCATTTTCTATTTTGAACAAATTTTTTTACCTCACTATTTTTTCTTAAAAGAAAAATTCAAATAACAGAAAACAAATAAAAAACTAATGTTTTTTATTCCAGTCATTCTTTCTGTGAGTTGAAGAAATAAATTCAACGTTGAAATAAATAGAATCTGTAAAACATGCTTGTCAGAAACGATGGTGGTTTTCGGGTGCGCTATATCACTCTGAACTGTAGAAACTCAAGGAAAATCCAGATTTTTCAAAAATGAAAAATTCAGAAACAGAAAATTTGATTAATTGCCCAGTCCTACTCACTCTGCAACCAAAGCAAAATTACACGTATATGCTAAATGGAATAGAAAAATCTGTAAAAACTACACTGTAGTAAAACAACATGGCAGATGGTTGCACTTCACATTGGGATACAACTGGATTAATGTTTAGCCAAATAAAAATGAATATCTGATTATGTGAGACCAGGCTGGAAAAGTTTTCAAAATATTTATTCAAGTTACATCATATTTCTCCTAATACTCTTTATACACAGTAAACAAAGTGAATGTACCAATTTTTCTGTAATAATCTGTTAATAAAGGATGAATTTTGGAAATAAAATGTTTATTTTTCAGGGTTCCACCTGTGAATTAAGAGTGAAGAATGGCAGCATGTTTGAAGGCATTTTCAAGACACTCAGTTCTCGGGTAAGACGCTCTTAAACACCATAAATAATCTTACAACTTTAATCAGATTGAAATGGGAGCTTTGATTCGGTTGTTGGCTTCTTGTGCGTATCTACTCTGTCCTAATATTTCTGTTTGCTTCCTAGTGTGAGCTGGCTGTGGACGCTGTGCACAAACGCAGCGAGGAAGAGGGCTCGTCATCTGCTCCGCCACGCAGTGAGGACATTACCGACACAATGATCTTCAGCCCAACAGATCTGGTTACAATGATCTGCAGAGATGTTGACCTCAACTACGCTACCAGAGGTACAAACAATCACTTGTCTGGATTAAATCCTACAAATTATGCTTTCAAACTGCACAATTTGAGCAGTAAGGTTTATCTTACTTATTCATGCTATTCTCCCCAAAATGCATTAACCTCTGTCAGAGGGACCCCTTTGCAAATCCACAGACAAAATATGTAAAGAAACATAAACTTTTCAAATGTTTTTTTATTTAGTATTCAATAATTATTACATTAATTTATTTTAAAGCAGAAGAAATGGCTTATGGCTTCTGATTTTAGATTACCATGATTTCTGTGGTGGAAATTTTTGTTATCAGATAATGTATTAAGACTTTATTACCAGATAATAAATTTTTTCATAAGAGCCCAGTCTTTTGCTTATAAGAAAATATGCAAAATTTTATATTAATCACATCAAATTTTATTTTATTCCCGCAGTTCCTTTTAGTGAACGCTTAATCATTTGTAGCAAAGGATGCAGACGCAGCTAAAAACAAACTCTGCCCTTTTCTGCTTGACTTGACATCAATACTGTGTAGGGCTCAGCTGTTAATCGATTTTTGGATTAAGTGTTTAATCATAGGATAAAAAAGTGAGATTTTTTAAATAGAAATATTTAAGAGTTCTGGGTAGAACTTATTTACAAGCAAAGGCTTTTATTTCAAATTTTGGGATTTGAAATGAAAGTAAAATATCATCAGCCTAAAGGGAAACTTCACATTCACTGTAACTAGGGCTGAAGCGATTAATCCTGATTAATCAATTATTAAAATAATCATTAACTAATCGATTAATTGTTCACAATTTTTTTGGTACAGTTTTGACTTGTTTACTGTCTTTTTTGAGTCTGTATGCTCCAGTTAACGATTAATCTGTTACTAAATCAGTTGATGATTATTTCAGTAATCGATTAATCAGGATTAATCATCTCAGCTCGTTTGTTTTGTCTTATCGCATCCCACCTGGTGAACTTTCCAATCATACTAAGTTATGCATGATCGATCAGAACAGAGCCAAACTACTAAACTTCCTGAAGCCAGAAAACATGTTGGAAGTTTTGAGGATGAATTGTTGGAGTTTGTGAGGAAGTATGAACTGTTGGACCAAAATGGTGAACTCTTACCAATGTTATTTTCTGATAACATGGAAAATAAAACCACGCGTTGTCATTATTTCCTTGTGAACTTGTAATAGTCGTTCCTCTGTGTATTTGTTTGTTCCCTAAATAAAAGTCATGACTTTATGTGTTTTTGACTTTCAGACACCTTCACAGACACAGCCATCAGCTCCAGTCGCATTAACGGAGAACATAAGGAGAAGGTTCTACAGAAATGGGAGGGAGGAGACAGCAACGGAGAAAGCTACGATCTGGAGAATGATGCAGTGAGTCGGGTGACGTTTTAGAAACCAGAAACGCCTCATAAATTGGGGGATTTCTGCTTCCCATCCCACAAAATAATTGTATCAGATTGTGTATTTATTGTCTCTTTGATTTTTGCTCTGCAGTCCAATGGCTGGGATGCAAACGAGATGTTTCGCTACAATGAAGTAAAATATGGAGTCACATCTACATATGATTCCAGTCTCTCCATGTATACGTAAGTTAAAATGATTCATGGTAAATTTGTATTTAAGAATGTTTTGTCTCCTTTGTCAGAAGTTGTTTTTACTGTAATTTAAAGTTTTATTTTACTTTTTAACAGGTGTAGATTAATTAATCACTGCGTAGAATCAGACGTTCGGAGTCAATAAAATAATTATTGTGTTTTAGTGTAAATAACTTGGAGCTGGAGCAGAGCTAACATAAACACTGATTATTCTCTTTCATTGGCTAATTCAGTGGTGATTAAACTTTTTTATCATTGAGTGTACTTGCATTAATCTGCCAATATTAATATTGACTGAAAATGGTGTCAAAATGATACTATTGTTTATTGCAATAATTTATGGGACAATTTATCCCATAAATTATTGCAGAAAAACTATAGGTCTGTTATTAAACACACTTTTTGTATTCTCTTTAATTTTATATTAGGTAGGATCGCATCTGTCTAATAACTGTTACTGCTGAAAATTAATCATAATAATTTGTTGTATGTGTATTTTTTAAAATCAATCCAAATGTTCAAACTTGGTGCCTTAGATTTTTGAGGGATATATGCAGAAAGTTTCATTTCTGCAAAGTTTGACACACCTCTTTTCTGCAAATAATTTGACAAGCTTCATTTGTCTTATTAAATGATGAAAATTTAAAATTGTCACTTAATTTGTCATTGAGCAATTTAAGAAAAAAATTATTTATGTTTTGGCTCATGAATACTTGTGACCATTTCAGCTCATGAGACTAAATGTTTGGACTCTGCTGCTCTGAATATTTTTTTCCGTCCTCACAGCGTCCCGTTGGAGCGGGGCAACTCCGAGGTTTATCGGCAGAGGGAGGCGCGCGCCGCCCGGCTGGCCAGCGAGATCGAATCCAGCCCCCAGTACCGCCATCGCGTCGGCTTGGAAAACGACGAGGGCAAATCCGAGGAGGAGAAGTACAGCTCTGTGATGCGGGACGGCAACGATCGCGAGAAAGGTCGCGAGAGCCCCCGAGACAGAGGCAGCGAAAAAGGCAGAGACAGTCCTGGAGCAAGCAGCAGGTGAGACCGGATCTCCATGAAATGTTCATGTAGATGTGTCTAAACATCCTGAAAATATTAAGCAAACATGCACAACATGTTGTCCCTAATAATTTTACCACTTATTTTAATAGATTATTCTGCCGATTAATCTTTCTTCATTTAAACAACTGAATTTATCTTTATCATATTTTGTACAGATGTGGCTTAATTATTGCTGTGAATTCACCTGTTCTGAATCTGTATTCCAAAGTTACAGAGTAATCGATTACGAAATTAGTTGACGGTTATTTCTATAATCGATTAATCACGATTAATTGGGACTACTGAGGTCAGATATGAGATGATGTGAAAGGAGTGACATTTGAAATGTTGCACCACCTGGTTTTGGTTGTTTTTAGTACATTTCTGATGGACTTTCTGTTTCTCAGAGAGGGAAAGTACATTCCACTACCTCAACGTCAGAGAGAGTTGAACCGAGAGCGAGCCGAGAGAGGTCCCGGTGGGCCGCCACCACACAGTCGACTTGGCGGAGGGTACCGGCCCACTTCTTCATCCTCGTCTTCGCCGAGACCCCAGCTCCCCTCGGCTGCTGGACCCCAACCCGGAGTCTCTCCCTCTGACAGAAGCAGCCCTCAGTCGAGTCGAGTCGGCGCATACGCCGCCCACCATACACAGGGAAGTCCGAGTCCAGGTTCCGGTCCGGCGAGCCCGTACACGCCTGCCTCTCCTGGTGGGTCAGCAGCCACCCCAACCTCTGCTTCTACAGCCACGTCTCCATCCAGCCCCCCCGCTCCCCACGGACATCCTGTTCCTCACTCCCACTCACACCCGCTGTCTCTGTCTGATGCTGGCAGGCCTGTTAATGGAGGTAAGACAGGCTGCCAACCTTAAAGTCCTAAATTAAGGCTTTAAATTCATTCAAAGGTGGCCTTAAATACATTAATCACAGGTCTTAAATTTTGTTGCAGCAGGAATATTTGATCTTGTGGGGCTTTTTTGTCAGGCAAACGTTTGAGTCACTCGCAAACATAATCATTACGTTCTGTGACTCAAGGTATCTGCTGCTACTGCTAACTAACTGATGATATACCCTAGCTGTCTAGCTTTTTCACGTCTATCATGGTAAAGTGTAAATTTATTGCCTGTTGACTAATTTGTGTTGTCGTGATGCAGCTTTTAAATTTAATAGGTGGTCTTGAAAAGTCTTAAATTAATGTACCTAATACTAAGGCTTTAAAATGTATTAAATCCATTTTAAAAATTAAGTTGGCTTAAATAAGTCAATTAGAGGTCTTAAATTTTGCCGTGACAGGATTATTTAATTTGTACTTTTTGGTCAAGCAAACGTTTGAGTCACCTGCAGACATTATCATTGCGTTCTGTAATTCAAAGTGTTTGCTTCTTATGCTAACTAGCTCCTAATACTCCCTAGCTAGCTAACTTTTTAGTGTCCATCATGTGTAAATTGTAAATTTCTCGCCTGTGGACTCACTCCTGTTGCCAGTTTGTATGATCCTGTACTGCAGGTCATAAATTTAAGTAATGGTCTTGAAAACTCTTAAATGTATGCATCTAAAATTAAGACCTAAACATGTCTTAAATTTGTAAAAGACAAAAAAATTGTTAGCCTTAAATAAGTCAATCACAGGTCTTAAATTTATGTTGTGGCAGGACTATTTAATCTATAATTTTCTTTTCACCTGGGACTTTTCCGTACGATAAATGAGTGCTACTCTACTTGAGTCACCTTTGTGCTGTGACTGCTGCTGCTAACTAGCTGCTAATTTATCCAAGCTAACTACCTTCTCAGTGTCTATCATGGGTAAAGTGTAAACTTCTTTTGCCAACCCAGGCGATGATGCATTCAATCTGTGCTAAAAAGCTCAACACTACTATATAACGTATGCAATTTTCTTGTATACATTTTTGTTGTGATATAGATCTTTAATTTCTTTAAAAGTCTTAAATTTGTTGGTGAAACCTGCAGAAACCCTGCATGAATTAAATCACTGATTGTTCCAGCTGCTGCCTCACTAATTTGAGCAGCTAAAGCCAATTTATTGTGTGTCTTATCAGTTTCTGCTGGAACGTCTCCTAAAGCCCAAAGAACTTCACAGCCGAGTCGGACAAATCGCGTTCCAAACCCACTTTCACAGTCCACAGGTAACGATTCAAATTCAATAGAAATTTAGTTGTCTGACATTTTAGCCAGACTTACCTGTGATGTTTCTGATGTTCTTGCAGCCACTCGTTCTCCTAAATCAGCCTCTTCCCAGGACCCTCCTTTCGTAGACATCTCTGTGTCCGCCCAGAAGACGTCTGGCCCCGCCCCTCTCTTCACTGTAGACGGTAATGACTCCCAGCCAGCTGTCTGTTTTGTTCTTGTTCATCTGGGTTTATAGAGTGTACAAAATCAATCCTGCAATCGCAAAAACTTTGATTCAACATAGTTTTAGAGGAGATGAGAGATTTGATTTCTAATTATTTTTGCTTTTGCAGTGAATGAGATCCTTGGTGCAGCTGCTAAAGAGCGCTCTGCAGAAAGCCCTGGCAGCACAGAGGATGGCAAAAGCAGCAAAGGTTTGTGAGCTTCGGACATTTAAGGAAAATTAAACGGCTGCTCAGTTTTATAACTGCTGTTTTCTGTTTCCTCTGTCAGCTCCTTCGGTTCAGCAAAGGTCACAACTTGAAGAGCTGCGGAAATTTGGCAAAGAATTCAGGGTAAGCCTGTTTATGTTGAAGTGTGTGTTTTTAAAAAGTGTATTAACAATTATACTGATCTGGATTTTAATTCAAAACATTTGTCCTGTTCAGTGGTGGGCAGAATACACAAAAATATTACTCAAGTAAGACTTCAGCATATTTTTTACTCAAGTCTCCATCCAAGAAATGACTCAAGTAAGAGTAAAAAGGTGTTTGGTAAAAAGTCTACTCAAGTACTGAATAACTGTAATAATTTAATATTTAAAAATTACATAATTAGACAGATAAAAATATAAAATGAAGTGGAAATTTTGGTATTTTAATTACAAAATGACACAAATTCATTTAAGTAACAAAATATAACACAAGCAGGTAAAATATTCTTTTTCCAAATCAGTTTCTTTCAATAAAAAAATTATGAACTTTCAATGTTGCAAAAATACTCTTAAAAGTACTTAAAAAAAACACATGAGTACATATGTGATACTGAGTCATAAATTGGATGAAATGCGCTTTTGTAGATATTTCAAGCTATGTGCTGTTGAACATTTGCATATAAAGAAAAATATCCTGACCTCCCGTTGACCTCTTAAACACACACACACACACACACACACACAAAGTCTAAGATTTTCACTTTATTATGAACTAACTTTGTTTTCCAGCTCCAGCCCAGTGGAGGCGGCTCCAGCTCTCCCAGCTCTCCGGCAGCAGCAACGCCTCCTTCGGTCGGTGAGGTGACCCTGTCAGGTGCAGCCAAGCCTCCGTCAGACACCCACCCGCCCTCAGAGCCCAAACCTCAGCCTCCAGCTCCCAGTCCTTCCCAGACCCAACCCCAGCATTCACCAGCTCCCTCTGAAGAGCCCACCAAGGACGCCACAATGCCACTGGGCACCGCTGCTGCTACCACAGCTCCCATTCCAGACAGGCAATCACCAGCAACCCCTCAGCCGGCCAGGACCCCGGGAACAGAGGATGCTAGGTCTGAGACAGGAGAGCGTACTGATGGTGTGGCAGAGTGAGTTTCAGTGGCTGTGAATGATTGAGGGTTTTTTTCTGCATGTTGACATCCCTGTTGATAAATACAATCATTCTCTTGTCTTTCAGTCAAGTGAAGAAATCAACTTTAAATCCAAATGCTAAAGAGTTCAACCCAAACAAAACTCAGATGCCCATGGTAAGAAAGTTTATCCACATTATCTCTTCTAAATGTTTATTAGAGGAAAATGTGGAGATATTGTTGAGATTTGATTGACATTGATTAAAAACACTGGTTGAAACGATTAACCGCATGTGATTAATCGATAAATAAGATGATCAAGTAATGTAGTCATCAGTTAATCAATTACTGGAGTATATAAACTCAAAAAGTAATTTGCTGAAAGTACAATATAATCGTAGTAATTAAGCCAAAACTGCACAAAACGATTAATCAATTACTAAATTAGTTGATGATTATTTCAACAATCGATTACCGTAATTTCCGGACTATAAGCCGCGACTTTTGTCACACACTTTCGACCTTGCGACTTATACAACGATGCGGCTTATTTATGAATTTTTTTTTCTAACGCTGCCAGGGGCGCTCGAGCAGAAAAGGTAAGAGTGAGACAGGTGGAATATATGTGTCGAGGAAGACGCAAGTTAATGCCTCTCAGTGACTTTTAC
>CAEFZY010052324.1:0-11690 GCA_903066815.1 Brachyrhaphis roseni
GCAGAACCCTCAAGCTCCCAGGCCTCTGGTAGAGGACCCGAGCTAAGAGGAAGAAACACCACCCGCGGTGGGTGAGAAGGGAATTTTTGACATGTAGCAACAGTGGAGAGGAAAACTCGCCTTAAACAGGAAGAAACCTCCAGCAGCACCAGAACCTGACTCCATGTAAACGACCAACTGGGGGTTTGGAGAACAGAGCAGAAACGCTCATCCAGAAGTATGTTTAATCCTAACTAAAAAGTAAAGAGAAAATAATTACAGTAGTGTGGAGACAGAGTAAACACCTAAAGGCAGGACCAACTGGGTCAGTTATGGAAAGGGAAAATGAAGTTATTTGGCAGCCACATCTCAACCAATATTTATTTTTCCACTATCTGCAATGTTCCACACACGCTGTACCTTTTGATCATAGCAGCCTGCAGTATATTTCCTTTATTTCGTCAACATTTGTGGAAGCTGAAAGTCGGATGCGTTCTGTTTTTCATTCCTGCAGATCTCTCAAAAATGGATCCTCGATTTGCTGACCTTCGGCGGCGAGACACGAGCGTGTCAATGCTCCGAGTGAAGCAGTCACGCCGGAGATCTCAGTGCCAAAAAGAGAACCGGGAGCGGATGGTGAACACTCGCAGGCAGCTGGACAAACTGCCAGAAGCAGACGTGTCTTCCCAGGATGTCTCCATGGTGACTACCAACATGTCCACTGTTCAGGAGAAGACAAAGATCAACCCCACACCAGCTAACAGTATGAGCTCGCTTTTCCACACACAGGCATCTCTAGAGATGCTTTAAAAATCAGTTGCATTCTGAATTCTTGGCTTCTTTGGACTTTTTTTGCCACTAATTGTGGCTTTTGAAATGTGCTTTCCTACAGCAGCAGCAGCAGTAGACAGGATGAAACGGCTGCAGAACTGGAAAGAGCAGAAGGAGCTGAAGAAGGAAAAGGAAAAAAGAGAGAAGGAGTCAAAAAGAGTGTTCAAGATTGGTCTCTATCAACCCAAAGATACGTTCAGTCTTGCTCTGCTGCCTGCCGTCCCGTCTGCTGCATCCAGACCCAGAGAGGTGCTGATCTACCCATCCCGCACACATCTGGCTTCTGTTTATATATTAGATGAGCAAAAACACGTTTGACTAAAAATAAATGTTTGATTATGGCTTTCTTTCAGAGAAAGGTGAATGCAGCTCCACCCCAGAGCAGCAGAGTCACTCGCTCCATGAAACAGCCCCTGCAGGAACCACAGAGGGTAAGTCCTCCGATTCTGATCCTGAAGATTTTCTCATATCCACCCGTAATACACCAAGTAAAATACAAAACATATTTTATTGCTCTTCTTTTGCAAATGTTTCTGCAGCCTCTGGCGGTGCAGCAGCAGAACACTCGGGCGAACAAAGGTAAGTCAGGAGCAAGCAGCTTATTTTAACAAGATCACCTCCAAGTGAAACGAGGGATTCACTGATATCGATATGCGATATAATATTACTGCTACAGCCAATAAGATATTTACCAACATTGTATTTACATTTCACATATTTTGCTACTCTTTCAAAACCTTGATTAAAACGACCACAGCACTGACTTCACCACTGCTTCAGTTAAACTTCCCACAATTCTTTGCTGCATCTCTGTCAAACAAACATCACATGACCACTTTGCTCCCCGGCACCTGCAGAAACACAGAAACAAGATGGAAATAAATCAGTTCTTAATATCGACACAGTTTTATTTATCAGACTAATACCAATGTGTTAAAATATGACTATTAGTTGATACTGATATCAGTGGCGATATATCATCCGTCCCTAAGTAGATCTGTCCTGATATCAGTATGAATCATATACTTTTATTACTTAATTTATGTAGTGGAATGTTAGGAAAGTCGTGATCAAGTCATATTACTCAGAGAACGATAGTCAAAAACAATCGGTATGAGAACAACTGATCCACTTCTTACTGACCAATGAATCTGACTGCAGGATAGAAATTCTGGAGCAGACTAAATGCTGGAATGGAGCGATTCTGTCAGCGTTAATCTTACATCAGAGATGTTCTATGCAGGCAGATATGATCCCATACCTGTTTTTTGGCTAATATTTTACTGATTTCCGATGTAGTTATCGGATCAGGATACCTCTTTCCCCGAGTGGAACTTAGTGCATTAGCATATTATAAAGTACATTTATTTTGGTGATTAAGTCAAAAAATGTGTAACTCATTGTTTAGATTGTTTCTCACAATGTGATATATTTTAAATGTTTTGGGGTTTTCAGAAAATTACATAATATCAGTAAGAACAGGAGTTTTACTAAAGAAATGTGATGGACAACACAAACATGTGGAACTGCTGACACCTGCTCAACAGACTCGCCAGTCTGATATTTCTGTATTAAAATCCTTCATGGGTGTCATGTAATGCAAACATTTTGAGAAACAGAATTTTGGCTTTTCCTTTGGCTGTAACCAGTAATCATCAAAATGGAGGTAGTGTGTGTAACAACCTTTCCTTTGAGTTGGATGACTCCAACTCTTCCATGATGTTGTTTTAAATTGATCTGAGCCGTTAACTGACAGCTTCCCTTCTTCCTTTTCAGTCCAGCCATGCGCTGAGCGCCCGACCAGGAGCCGTGCTGCTGTTCTCAAACCCTCTGCTGCCACCAAGACCAGTGCAGGTAACCTGCTGGACAGGACACCCGCCTCAGCAGCAGCTATAGTGTTTCCATATTAGCATGTCAATCTGTGTGTCTGTCAGGCTGTCCTGCTGCGTCAGGGCCAGGTGGCCGAGCGTTATCGACCAGATCGGCCAACAGGCCTCCGGTTACTAAAGCTCAGGCTGAGGTGAAAGACAATCCTAAGGCCAGAGGTACGTTACACAATCACAGGCTTCCTAGTTGCTGCTAATGAGTTGTTTGATTTGGTTGGTCCAGAAAACTGAATATGTAAAGTCTGTCTCTGTTCTCAGACGGAAGAACCACCAGGAACAGAGCAGTTGTCAACCCTCTACCGCCCTCGTCTGGAGAAGGAAGGAACTGTAAAGGTACACAGCATTTTCCCAAAGGTCTGACCTGCATTAAAGGGGCAGTATAATGTAAAATAATTTTCTTTTTTTTCTTTTTTTTTTTATCTATTTGTCATGTTATAATGTTTCATCATCAAAAACATACCTGGAGTCGCCTCGATTCTTTCATGCCCGTTTTAGGAATCCGACCATTCAGTTGTGTAAAACACCTGGGTGGATCTAACCCCGCTGCAGTTTCCAAGCTTCCACTTCACAGAGCAGCCTTCCCCACCACTCGCCCACTCGGCTCCTTCAGACTAGCCAGCAGTAATTAGCAAACACCTGGTGGAACTGCGCATTTACTGAGCTCGTAATGGGAGCTACTTCCCTTTAACCCTTTTTTTAAAAAAAAATTGTTAAAGGGTTAATAGAGAAGCCAACAACTTCCTGAAGGTGGAGTTTCAGAAAGAGCAGGAGCTTTGAAGAGACAGAGGCCTAATTATAAAGCGTCTAATGTCCTTAAATTCTGTTTGATATACATGGCATTTTTATAACATCTGAAGGTGACATAGTCACTTGATTGTATTATCAGATGGCACTATGTGCCTGAAAAATACATAATACTGCCCCTTTAAGACTGATTAAAACTTTAGGATAGATACATTAATTTAGCAGCAAAATTGCAATAAACAACTCACAACAACCATCAAATCACAATGAAAGACGGCATAAAATAAATACAAGCTATACACCATTAAAAAATATATACATAAAAATTATTTTAAAATATAAATTCTGGTGTTTGCATCTCTACAGCTGTGAGCACCACAGTCCAGCCTGATGAGCACAAGGTGAGTGTTTTTCCCCTCAAACTCCCATAACACAGGATTACAGTGAGATTAAAGTCAGAGAGACATACATCAGGTTGTTTGCAGCCATTTTTCTTTTTGTAGGAGGCTGAGGTCACCGAGCCTCCGGTCCTGGAACAAGAGAAAACCGTTTGTCCTCCACGCCCCACGCCTGGCCGTGAGGACAGAGCCACGGCGGTGAGCCCAGCTACAGAGGAAGCCGCCCCTACTGAGGGTTCTGCTGCTCCTTCATTTGCCCCAGACGGTTTCATCTTTCAGGCCCCTGCTGGCCTGTCGGCCTTCAAGTTTGAGCCTCTCACCCCCCGATCAGCAGACGCCTTCCTCACTCCAAGGTGATTGACATTCTGATTCGGTTCGAGGCATCGGCATCAACATCGTAGCGCTCTGATAACCAATGAGTCTTTCCCTCTCGTTGCCAGTTTTGGGTCTGTGAGGGGAGGAAGTTGGTCATGTGATAGTGATACATGCAGGATGGTGGGGAGTTTACATGAAGTCTGCTCTGTGTGTGATGTTTCAGTGACAAATGTGAACAATGCTGGTTATTGGCTGTAGCAGAAATTTTGAAATCAGAGTGGGGGATGGAGGTGGTTACTGTGAAGCTGGGGATACATTTCTGCTTATATAAACTTGGGCTGGATAATAAATGTTTTGCGATAGACGTGATCAATATCCATAGACAATACATCTGATAGAAAAAGTAATAATTTCACTGAACTCTGATCCAGAACTGCACAGCATTCTGGGAGTTGTAGGTGGAGGAAAGGCTTTTCACAGCTTGCTAAGCTGGGTTGCTCTTTGATTGCCTAGCAACAACCTGTCTAGAAACTTGCTCAGCAGCAGTTTCAGATTTCAGCAACGTGCTTCATAACTGCTTAAAAAAAAAAAAAAACTGTTATGAAGTTGAAGGTTGCGGTCCAGCATGGAACTGCTTCAGATATTTGAAACAAAAAAAAACATAATTATTGATATTGACTGATAAGAAACCTTTAAATCCTGACAGTTTTTCACCCCTGACAAACAGAAATTCTTCTTCTTCTCACCAATGTCTGCTTGTTTTTAATGTAAGTGCTGTGGTTCTGTTCAGTCCCAGTTTCAGTCTCCCACCAGCACCAGTGTTCAGTGATGAACCTCCAGCTGAGCCTGGAGAGCCCACTCCCCCTGAGCCTCCCGGCTGCTCTCCCCTGCGCAGCGTTTCTACCTCAGCCAGCCCGCATGAGTCAAAGCATGACGTGTCCTACTTCAGGTAGCGGCACTTTGAAATTCACCGCTCTCTTCTTCCTCATTTTAAAGCTGGGAAAATTTAAGCATCTTTTGGTTTCTGGTTTGTTCAGATCAGAAATGTCCAACGAGACGGACAGACTGACAGACCTTTGTCTTCGCTGGGAGTCCAGAGTGGAGGACGAAACCATCCCAGAAGAGAGTGAGTGTAAACCTGAAGTGACCCAGACTCATGTCGTCAGCTGAGCCGTTTTTACTCAGTGCCACTGTGACTCTGTGACAGTGAGAGACCGAATGCGCACAGCAATAGGCCAGGCCAGGCTGCTGATGAAGGAGCGCTTCAACCAGTTCAGCGGCCTGGTGGACGACTGCGAGCTGAGCCGCGGAGAGAAGGTCACCACCTGCACCGACCTGCAGGGCTTCTGGGACATGGTGTACTTCCAGGTACGGTTCCTCTGTGAGGCAGACAGAAAGTGGTTTTAGATTCAAACGTGGCAGCGTAGCCAGATGTGCGATACCTTCCAGGTGGAAGACGTCAACAGGAAGTTTGATGGCCTGAGAGAAGCAGAGGGCCGCGGCTGGTTGGAGGAGCTGAAGCTGCCCACACGACAGAGGAGAGCGGTGAAGGTGAGCTCTGGAGAACAGGCCTGAAAAAACAAATGCCTCTGATAATATCATACACACGGGATTGGTTTCAGAACGGTTTTCATCTTTCTATTCCCCCCAGAGCGTTTTAAATCGGAACACACCGATCCACTTTCTTCACTTTTGATACTGATATCTGAGCTTCAGTGTTGACCAATAGAGATAAACAGCTGAATTAACTCAAAATGTTAACTCAATTTTTTTTTTTTAAACACAGACATAGATGTACTTACGGTAATTCCTAATTTATTTGATAACTGAACCAAAATAGCACACTGAAATCCACCAACAGCTTCACAAGCTAACAAACTTGTAAGAACAACAAATTTATTCAGTCAGTGCAAATAGGAGGAGAACAAGCAATAGATGGTAAAGAAACTAACAAAAACAATATGTTGTCTACTTTGGTCAAACATGAAGAAATAAACTGCAGCAAACCTTCTTTCAATTGGCTCAATGGTGTAATTAGGAATTCTAAATATAATGTAAAATAAATAATAAAGCATTATGTTGCTCAGAGTACAAAGCATAGAACTAGACTAAATACTGTAGATGTGCCCTTATGGATCGGACACATTGTCACCAATACCCAATATAGAACTTTCTTTTCAATATCTGGACTGATACAGATATTAATATTAGAAACAACTCTTAAAAAAACAACTCTTCCTTAAATTTTAAATTGGTTGTTCTTTGCACTGAAAACCTCCTAATGTGGTAAAATCCTCCAAACTAGTATATCTATCTAAATAAAATCTAACTAGCAGAATGTGAACATTTCTCTGTACCAGACAGTTCAGTTTATCATTTATATCCCATTCCCTCCCACGTTTACCTGCACAGCCTTCAGTACTGAAGCTCGGGGTCTAACCAGTAAAAATCCTAACTTGTCCCGATTGTTTTAAAGAAAACGTCGGCTGTTCCCGCCAAGCCGACAGGAAACAAAGCTGCAGCCAAGTCTCGCCTCGCGGCGGTGAAAGCTGCCATGAAAGCCCGGCAGCAGGCAGAGGACACAGGGGGCGCTGTTGGCAGGCAGGAGCCACTGGAAGGTCTCTCCCAGCTGGAGAGCCCAGCCAGACCAGCAAGTGAGCAACAAATACAGCTTCACTTCTTTATGCTTTTTTGTTTAGAATCATCTTTCTAATTGGCGCATATGTTTGTGTTTTCAGCCCGGCGATCCAGCCGCCTGAGCGCGGCGGCGTTGCCCCAGACGGTGTTGGCCCAGGCTTCCCCTGCAGCAGCTTACCCCTCACCCAGGAGAGTCACCCGCCAGTCCCTTGCATTGACCCAAACCCCCGTTCCTGCTTCCCCCGCTCAGCCTGTCCACTCTGCACAGAAACACCTGGACTACAAATCCCAGCAAGAAGCTCCTCAGGCCTCCCAGAAGCAGAACGCTTCTCTTTGCTTCTCCCCTGTAAAGGAAGTTCCTTCAGACGAGCCCCAGAACCAGACGAGTCCCAACCAGGGCTCTGAGCAGGAAACGCCGTTGGAAGACCTTTCAACTCTTTCTGTGGACAATAAACCCTGTGATGTCATAAGCGCCAGACTTTGCCCGTCTCCATGTCAAACTCCTTCTGCAGTCCAACCGACAGCCAGTTCCCCATCCGATCAGGTTCCCATGGAGACCCAGCCGCCCAGCTCTCCCACTCCAGCTTCTTCAGTCGTTGAGGTCTGATCCAAATGCTTATCCAAATATTTATCAAAACAAAGTCCTTTTTATGTGTTGTTCAGATTTTATTCTGATGATTTAAATGCAGGAAATTCCTGGTTTGGACTTTGAACGGTATTTCCAGCCGTCACAGATTTACAGTACGCCACCGGGGGACACTATTGCCATAGAGATGTCGTCATCTATAGGAGCGGATGTAGAAATGGAGAGTCCTAAAGGACAACCTGAGGAGCTGCTTACTCATCTGGAGCCGGGTATGAAGAACGCTGCATGAGCACCAACTACTGAGATTTCCACTGGTTAAAGCTTCATTAAGCAGGAAGCTTACAAAACGTATTTGATTTATTTGTTACAACAGCAAATTTTTAACTGAACTGCAGGGATTCTTTTCCCTCCACTTTAGCTATGCTATACTTTATTTAAATCCCCCAAAGATCACACAAGTGAAAAAATTTGAGCTGTATGAAGAGAAACAATTTATTAAAATTGCAACCAAAAATCTAATCTACATATATTTAGTTATTTTTCTGCTTAATGAATTTAGTTGTTTTTTTTTTTTTCTTTCCAAGTGTACTCCTGCTTATTGCTGCCTGCCTGATTTGCTTTGGGTTTTGTTCACATTTTTTGCTCATCTGTCACAACAGCACTCTCAGAGGTGTCTTCAGTGTTCAGTCCTCAATCACCACAGGTCATTTAATTTTTTTTACTTTTCTTGAGACAAAAAAAAAAAAACTAACTCAAACCAGCATACAAAAGTTCTTTGTGCTTTAATAATTAATAACTAATCCATTCTAGTACTGGTTTCTTTCATTTTGAATCTGTTTTTTGTATTTGTAGGTGCAGACTGCGCAGTCGGCCCTGCTGCTCTTCACCCCAGACCTGAAGGACCGGATACGCCAGTCCACCTGTCCAAGTGACCTCATGGTCTTCACCCCTCCAAACGTATAAAAGCTTCTCTTACATTGTTCTGTTTTGACTTAAACATGTTCAACGTCTGGAGGGAAGAAAAAAAAAAAAGAAAAATCTGAGTCTTTTTTTTTTTTTTTTTTTATGTATGTTTAGTTGAAAATATTTCTTTTACTTCTTTTGAATTAAATGTTGTTTGCAAACTGTCTCTGGACTTGCTTAACATTCCATCACATACCAGCTGTAAGCCTTTCCAAGGATTTTATATTTACATCTATATAGAAAGCCTAAAATGTCACGAACTGGGATTATATGAACAGCAGGAGAAATACTTTTTGTTCCCCTGTCAGTAACAGTCCAGCTGATTGCATTCAGCTGGACTGATATATATATATATATATATATATATATATATACACACACACACAATGGAGAAAATAAAGACTGAACAGAAGCTTTTCTTTTACTGAAGATGTCGAGGGTCCTCTGGTTCTGGTTGCTGATCTTCACATAAGCTTATTATTGGCTCTGGTTCCTGCAACGCAATGATAGAAGATGAGCATCATTTTGTTAACGAAACAAAAGTTTAGGACATTTAAATGAATGAAAATACTTATGCATCATTGTTTAAGCCAGTATTTAAAAAAAGAGTCTGGAAATTACAGTAAATTTTAGCCACCCATGATGGTGTTATTTTAGGAATTAAAACATCTTAGCTTTAGTTTTCTATAAAGTGAAATACTTTGGTGTTTGAGGCTTCCTCAGCAAGCTTCTCCATCTCCCTGGTAACCAAAATGTGATGTTCAACTGCAGGGAAGAAGCACTGGGTAAAAAAGTGTTGGATAGTCAGGATGGTGCTTGGTTCTTGATGGTCTCTGGATTCATGTTGGCTCATTTTCTCCTCGCTGTGATCCTCTAAGAAATCCTCTAGGAAGAAGAAAAAATAGAAGTAGTCAGACCAAATTTTTGCTGAATGAAACTTTCCTGCAGATGATTTTTGAGGTAATCACAGGATTTAGCTCTTTTTAGAAACTGCTTTTTAAAACTATGAACTAAATGTCCTTTCCATCCTGAATACAAGCTGTATAAAAAATGATTTCTAAAATAAACTGCAGATGGAGGCAACACAACTAAACCAGGCTGAACCTGCAGGCTGTGGTTCCTCTGGCTCTTCAGGCTTGTCTTCCTCACTCTCCATTTTTGGCACAGTGTCATTTTCTTCCTACAACAACATAATTAGTTAGTTTATGGTGACTATTTGTGTGGATATTAATCAGAAGTATTAAAGATGGCATCCAGTACAGTTTATTCTTTATACAAAAATGTAAAAAAAAAACAAAACACACAGCTGTGTAATGAAGACTGCACTTCCACTGCATAATTTCATCAAATATGTTTTTCATCCAGAAGGAAAACAAAAGGTGCAAATTCTGTCCTGTTTATTTGGGTTGATGACATCACAAGAAGCACAAGTATAAAAGTGACACCAGACAGGTTCTAGTTTGAATTATTTGCATTAGTGTAACTGGGTCTATATTAATAGTTGTATATTTACACAAAATGTGTTCTTTAATGTATTTGTCCACTTAAACTTGATTGTTCTTGTGTTCCTCTGTGTCTACTATAAGGGGTTTGGTCCTCCAGCTCCGCCTTACTTTTTTCTTCTTTTGTTCAGGGTCCTCCAGGACTATTAAAAATATTAAGTTATTAATTTCCTCTTCCCTTTTGTTGCTCGTTCCACTGGGGACAGGCAAGGTCCCCAGTGGGGAAAAGATTTTTATTTTTTCCTTCTGTATTAATGACAGGTATCTTAACTTGGCCCTTTTCTTATTAGTTCCACTGGGGAGAGATGGGGTTGGAGAACTGGAGCACATGCTATGTGCTAAAGCTAATACCTCCTGATTGACAGATTAAATAAACGGAGACCTCCTCCAAACCCAGACTTGGTGTCTTGTGGTTTGTCTGATCACCACGTAACACACAACGCAGAAGTCCACCGGTCACATTGGCCCTATGTGATGTCACCAGAGGGAAAGTGAAGCAACTTTGCTTTATTGTGATTTTCAACAAAATACAAAGCAAACTTGGAACTTTTTATATATATATATAATATTGTATCTAAAGTAGTTCTAGCAAGTAGCTTTGCTTTTTCCATGTAAAAGAGGCCACGTTTGAAAAATATTGAATAGGTGCTGAGCACATCAACATCTGGTTTCCCACTTCCTTTTAAAAAGTGAATTTTGTATATGAGACTGTCTGATGTGAGACACTCGCCTCCACAGGAATTTTTTATCGCTCATACAATTTTTATTTCTGTGGGACAGTTAACAGAAGAAAGATTCTCACTTCCTGGACATGTTCGGCTGTAGCCTCTGTTTCCTCCTCCCTGGAGGCTTCTTCCACCTCAGGTGAATTCTCTCCGGTCTGGCTGTCGGTCGCAATCTGGACCACGCTTTCCTCCGACTCATCAGAAACCTGCTGGAACTTTAACTCTGCACAGTCCAAGAGCACCTCAAAAAACTCCAGGAACACAATCTACAGATGAGATCAGCACGAAAGCATTAGTGCAGAAACGCTAAATGAAGCACATTATGATAACTGTGACTGGGAACGGAGAGGCGGACCTCCAGCTCCACACGAGAAGGCCAGTTGTCGCTTAGACAGTTCTCTGCAATGAGGAGCTCCAGTAATGTTGTCGTGGTGAGCCGCTGATCGAACAGTCTGAGGTCCTGGGAAGGTAACAGAACATTATTAATCTAATACCTTAACCAGGTATTAGAGATATTGCATGGTAGGAGACGGTAACTGAAGACTAAATCTAAAGCCCATAGAGGGTGGTAGAAAGATTCTTAAAAGGGTTTGATTATATAACCATCTATCAGTCTATCATCTGAAAGTGACTGGAGGAGCTGCAGAGACAATCTGCAGGGAGAACAATGCTTCACTGCCATGGGCTTTAAGGAGAGTACTTCCATTTGCAGTTTGTTACAAGCCATGTAGGAAAACCAGCAACCAGGGCTGAAACCATTAACCCCATTCATGGTGTTGAATTGATTATTGAAATATTGAAATATTAGTTGATTATTGAAATAATCAACTAATTTAGTAATTAATTATTAATTAATAATAATATACGGGACATTTTTGGCCTGTGGGACTCCGGAAGCAGCTGATGGGTACCGGCGGGCGAAGCGGCACGCGGCTCGGGTGGTTGCCGAGGCAAAAACTCGGACGTGGGAGGAGTTCGGAGAGGCCATGGAGAAAGACTTCCGCAAGGCTTCGAGGCGATTCTGGTCCGCCATCCGGCGTCTCGGGAGGGGAAGCAGTGCAGCACAAACACTGTTTATAGTGGGGATGGTGTGCTGCTGACCTCGACTCGGGACGTTGTGGGTC
>CAEFZY010052326.1:0-13832 GCA_903066815.1 Brachyrhaphis roseni
TGCCGGCTCTGACTCTAGGCTTTTTTCCACGGCCAACTATTACTCTTGTTATGACCCCTCTCAGAGGAGAGTTCTCCGTTTCTGTGTGTGACTGCTGCAATCTGTCCAGAAACTCGAGCAAAGACAAAACAGAGATACTTGTTTTTGGTCCAAAAATTAAGAGAGAGAAAAGTATTCCACATTTTGTCTTTGTTAGCAACTCAGACCTTTTAGAAGTATTTTAGACACTCCTCTGAGCTTTTTCAAATTACAGAACAAACACTTGAACAACTGTTTAAACTTAAATTTGTTGCAAAAGTCTCCAAATGGAAAACGTGGTTAAAAATGAAAAATATATTGGGTAATGCATATGTTGAACAAACAGGAACAATTTTCAGGGTATAGAGTCCTACTGAGTGAAGAGGATTAAAAGTGATCTATTTCAATATGAGTGAGGGGCTTCAAATAGTCAGTTTAAGCACAGAGATGTAAGAAGTTTTTTAAAAAGCATGTTATATTTTCTACAAATATCATTACATCTGGTTTGTTTAGGTTGCAAGAGAGAGCACAACTGATATTCAAGGAATCTTTGGTCCTTGAATATCATCTACATTTTTTTTGTGGAGAGAGTGTAATCTTTTCTGTCGTCATCTGCTGGGATAGCAGCATCAGAGCCAGTGACTTTAAAAAATAACAAAAGAAAATTAATACATTTTCCTTTTGGATTAATTAAGTGAAATGTATTTGAATTTATCTACTTTAGTTTTGTCATGGAAAATGCTAGATTTACAGATTAGGTAAGGTTGTACATTCTTCAGAGGATACAGACACTTTTGCTCTTCATTTAGTGTTGCTGATCATGTTAAAGGATAACATAAAATGCTAAAAACAGCTTGAAAATTGAAGTCTGTAAAAGTCTAGGAAAACACATTTATTGCTGTTTTTGTGTTATGGTTCTAGTAGATTGGAAATTGGCCACCAAATTCTGATTGGTGCTAATATCTATTTAATATCTACTTAATACTAATTTAAAAAAGCTATCAAGCAGGCAGGAAAGGCTCAGGTTACTCTATATTTGATAACTTAATTCAAAGATTTAAAAGGATCGGCTCCTAGTGGTCATTAAGAGTAATGTCTTCAGTGAATATAAATATTTTCTTAGATACAAATGGACAAAATTTTTAATGTGTAAAAGTGCACATTGAAAATAAAAAGATAATAACAAAGCATATTATCTTTTTATTTTATTCTTGAAAAACAGGTAAAAAGGAAAATGTACATACAAGATATTATTATTCTGGGTGTTTTCTCTAAAAAAAACACCACCCAGATGAGGTGTTTCAATGATAGTAACAGCACCAGATCATTTTGAGCCTGTTTTTGCCTGTAAGCATTCATGTCACATGTTGGGATAATTCGGTTCACCTAAAATTGGGGATTTGCCAACTCCCAGTGTGCATAAATTATTGGAGAAAAGCGTGACTGGCAGAACTAATGTGCACAGTGAAGAATAATAAACACAAAGGACATCCTCGCTCCCTTGAGCTGCAGTGACAGAATGTCCTTCTGTCTTCTCTGTCACTGTGAGTCAGCTCTCATTACCTGAAGAACTGGATGACCCGTGTTCTCTTACTGACATATGGTACTTCCTACCTACTGCTTCATAGATAACAGTTAGATGATGGGATCACCATGGTGACAGAGGATGAACTATCCTTGACCTCTTTCATATCAGATTAATTCTGTTTGTAATAAATGAACAATGCTTCCTCAGATCTAACAAGCTCACATCAGTGTGTGTTAACTAAACTCAAAAAATGATTCATCTACTGGTATAAGATAGTTGAACAAAAGTGTCATACACTGAATCAAAGAGTTGACCCTTCTTCTTGGACCCTCTTTCATACACCTTGCAGCAACCAGATGCATGAAGGAACAGATGCTGCAGGCTACTCAAATGTGCACAGGAACTGAAGGACAGCCATATCACCATTGCATTTGGGGCACAAGAGTCAACATTGGACAGATGACAATGAACTGTAACAATCAACATGTCTCAGCAGTTCAATGCCTCCCTATGCCTCTTTTGAAAAGGAGACAAAAGATACATTTAGTCTCAGGAATCAAGAAACTGCAAAGTCCAGCAGTGTATTCATAAACGTACATGTAAGGATGCAGCTTCATCAGGTAGTATAGGCACCACTCTGAATTTTGCAGCTAGATTTCTAATCTGTGGTTCTGCAAAGCTTAGACCTGCTGATGACTATTTTAGCTAATGTGAATCACAGAATGATTCACAAAAAATTGGGGGGTTGTTATAATTGACAATCTAAAAGTGCTTTTGAGTTCTTGACTCAGTGAATTTGTTCACATTAAACAGTGTTGTGAACAGTGCTGTGACTACTATGACCTGGCAGGCTATATGGCGCATCCAATGAGCAATTTTCCGATCCTCTGGTCACCAGCAAGATAAGCCAGGTTTGGTGCATGTCAGATTACCACCAAGGCACAACTCTAAAAAATATCCCATCTAATTAAAAATCTCTTCATTTATAAGAACAACCTGGATATCTTAGTGACGGAGAAAGAGAAAAATGTTTAGTGAGCTTCTCCGTTAAGCCTTTGGAACATGAAGTAACAGTGGATTTTGTTGTGTGATGGGACAACAACAATATCACTATGACAACACAAAGCTGGATCAGGGAGTTTCTTCACTGAAACCTTCGAAGACACTAAACAAAGCGTCAAAGTCCTCCTGTTTTCTCACCGACCTCACAGCAGAACTGTGGTGGCTGCTGTGCGTGCAGCCTCAGGTGGAAGCACAACTAAAACTTGGCCTTTTGTTCCAGACTGCAAAGTGTTTCAGCAGAGGCACGAACAATGCACACACTCGCACACCAAAACACACATATACTCAACTCCACCACAAGATCCTCTGAGCCGCGTCTTATACACCCACACACATGTACCAAACACAACCTGACCCGCCTCCTCTCTCCCTCTCTTCTTCCTTCTTCGTTCCTAACTCTTTGCCTCACACCCTCATTCATAAAATGGCCGCTTCGCAATTCCAGCTGCTGGCATGGAATTTATGGATGAGGGGTCAAGGGCAGCAATGGGCTAGGAGGGTCTTGTTACTTTTGTTTCTTGTTTTTGTTTTTTTCCCTCTCACTCCTTCTCTGTCCAACTTATCCCCAGATTTGTCTGACTAATTCCTCTTCTTCATATGTGCCAGTCTTCCTCATTCTGTTCCCTTCCCTCTGCCTTCCTCCAATAACCTGATACCCTGGTGGCCTCGGAGAGAAACTAAAGCTATGTATTTGACAGAAAAAGGCTGTCGAAAAGCAGTTTGGGGGCAGGAGTAAAGTGCTGGAGACTCCTCCTTGGAGGCCAGGGAGAGGGGGTACGGGGACATTCTCAAGTTCTATCCCTTGAACACGAACTCAGTGTTCCTGCAGTTTTACCACATCACAAAGACTTGCATGCAGACTCATGTGCCAAGTTTTTTTTTAAGTGGCATGAGGTTCCTTTTTGTTGTTTCTAACATTCTTAAAAGAGATCTTTTTGTCCTCTAATGCAGAAATATTTTGCAAACTATGTTTGAGAAGCGCGTCAATCAAACAGGACAAAAACAATACGTTCAAAATCACAGCATAGTTTAACAGTTGGTGTCAATGTTTGTCCTTTTGAATGTGACAAAGACGTGCATCTGTCCCCCCAGTCACACCACCCTACAGCGTCTTCTGATGTACACAAATTAAAACACACTCAAGCAAGCACTGCAGCTGCCCCTCACGCACATGTGCACTCGCCTCCTTCTTCCTACTCCTCCTCCTGCAGACCCAAGCAGATGAGGGCACAAGCACAAAGGGGAGAGAGAGGTAAGAGTTCGGGTCATCTCGGGCTGGAATGAGTTTTCATTTGAGGAGCTTGGACGACACCTTGGCTTTTGTTATAACATCATAAAAAACAAGCTTGTTTCACATGCATGTGAAACACTCATTGAAGTTAACAATCGCTTTTATAATAAGGCCCTGGCCAGAGCAGCAGCATGCAACAGTTTTTAGACACATACAACCCAAGCATCTTCAATTAGATACACTTAGTTCTACATTCTTTAAAAGCTCTTTTAATGTTATCAGAGCAACAAACTCTTGGAGATCTAAAACATTTTGCAATTAATTACAGGCAGATGGAGCAACCGATTGCAACAGACCTTTTCCCCAGTTCACTTTGGACCCTTGGAACTGTGAGAAGGTAGAAGTTCTTTAAGCAAAGATAGTAACATCCCACAATCTTTTAGTTATTATAGTTTAGCAAGTATATTGACAGAATTCTAAGAACTACTTTAAAGTTTAAGATGTACACCTGCCCTGTCCTCTCATAAAATATAGAGGAGGCAAAGAATTTTTGAAATATGTTATTGATCTAAAATCATATAGAGCAATATTATAAAACAATATCAATACACCTTCATAAATGATGGTATAATTTATAACCATATTGTTTTAAATAATAAAAGTGGCCAGGTTTCTCTTCATGCACCAAAAATAGTATCTGTCTTGAAAATACTTTAGGCCCTCAGATTTTGAAACAGATGTTATTGTGGATACGAGGGGAGGAACAACCCAAACTGAAGGTAGAGTACACAACACAGCTTATGCTAAGGCTAAAGCAGATAGCTCCTGCGGTAGTAGATAAGATGACCTCAGCTGTTGTTTGTGAGCATAAAGTTTATCAGTAGAGTAGTAAGAAAATCTTTGTTTCTTCTACTGAAGTTTTTACTTTTAATAGGTTCTCTATCAGTCCACTGTCTATGTGAAGGCTGTCAGAATTTAATATTTTGAGTTGCAGTTTTTGTTACAAGCAGTTATTTGCTACAGTCGTTTATTGTGGCCAGATTGGGCTCACCAGAGAGACCTTTTAAATCCTTGCATAGGGTTTTGGTACCACCTTTAGACATCAGTGTGAATTGATACCTTTAGGTGTATACTTTAGGTGTTTATTGAGAGCTAAAGTATCAATACTTTAGGTCTCAAAGTATTGATAGCTAACAATTCCTAACAAGTCAATTTCCACTTACATTTTTTTTAATATACAAATTTAATACATCCAAAAAGAGGTGTTAAAAGAAAGAGGTTAAGAGTTTGTCAATACGAAAAAGGGCATTATGGTTTGCAGTGCACTATTCATGAATTACAAATGTTTTAGCTAGAGAACAATAACATGTTGCATAGACATATGTGTGTGATTTGTTTAAGCTCCTGTTATATCATCAATGAACTAGCAACGTGATTACTACTGTTGTTCAGCTACAAGCAGGATATTGTTTTCACCCTCCTCTGCCCACATGTCCCAGCCCACGCAGGCCACCGTCAGCCCACCCACCAGCCGTACTCCGATCACTTGCTTGCATTTCTATCCTGGCCTCATTTCACTCAAAATTTCCACAGATGGGCGCAGAAGCAGTGTGGATGCATGTTCAACTTTTAGTGTACGTATGTCAGTCAGTCACACCACAACTTGGTGATGAAAGCATCTGAGTTGGAGTCGAGGGACACAGGAGCTGGGGTTTGTGCAGGGGGAAATGCTGCATCTTTAGCCGGCAGTGCAAAAGAGGGTTAGCGGTAAACAAATGAACTAACATCCAGGCTGCTCTGCTTGGTGTGGTTATGGCTGCCTGGCTATTTATATGTGTCCCTCCTTTAGAGAAGGAAGCTGCTCCTATTGGATCCAGATGTGAGAGAAAAAAGTGAACTGAAAGGTGATGTCAGGGATGAAATAGAGGCTGTGCTCAAGTGCTGCTATATATATATATAGGAAATTTAGCAATATCTACTATAAGATAGACAAAGATAAGATTTAAATCACCCTTTTAAAGAAAAGGTATTTTCTCCACGACTCATTGTTATAGCAGAAAAAAACAACAGAGGGATTTGCTGGATTTTGCACTTTTTTTGCAAGAACCAGGCATGTCTTAATTTTTAGGATGCAGTGGTCCAGTAACTTCTTGCATTTTGTAATTTTTTTGACATTGCAATTTCCTCCAACGGTTCAGAGGGAGAAGCATTAAGAAATTCACTGACCAAAATCAATTGCTTTCATTCTAATTGGCTTCAAATAGTGATAAGTAGATCAGAAAGTCACATTTTTCTGACCAGTAGGTGCCACAAGGTTACCGACAGCAACACTCTTAACTTTTATTGAGTAAAACACAAACAAAAGTGAGTAACATGTTTAAAGAGAACACACAACTATTTAAAAAGAAATAAAATGATTATAATGGGCCATGTCTACAGTTCATACAAGGTTTAAGAAAAAGCAATAGATAGAATACAGTATGTCAAATACAGATAAAATGCCAGCTTTGTATTTGTTTTGTCTTTGTTTTAAAATATAAGTAAACCCTTGTTTTTAAAATACATGACTGCAAGAAAAAAGTATTTACAATGTATTTTTTTTTATGTAGTAATTAAAAAGAAATTTGAAATGAACAAATCCTTACTGAAATAAAAGTAGAACTCTGATCAGTCCAGGTCGAACTTTTTTTTAACAATAAGAATGTTTGTTCTTAGTAAAAAAAAAAAAAATCTGTTCACCAGGCATTTCTATGGAAAGAGTAAAATACATCTGCATTGAATAACTTGCTTTAAAAAAAGTCGCACTGTGAAAAGGACAAATGTAGGTCAGACAAAATAATTGTATGGATCTGCTTCTGGAACTCTATTTTGCATAAAAATGTTTCACTGGCTCGAGTGGAAGTGCATTGGTGAGACGTGGGATGGAGTAGGAAAGGTAAAGCACTCTTATGACAAACTAAGGTCAAGGCCTCTGTAATTGGATAGTCAGCATCCGGTCACCAGTCAGCTATGAACCCACTGATCTGCTCGAAGATCTATAAATGGATATTTAGGCTGAACTACCTGAGATGTACAGATGAAGACAAAGTGTGGGAGGATACAGAGGAGAGCTCTGAATAGTTTCCCTTTAAGTGGCCTAAAAATGACAGAATCACTCTTCCAATCCATCAGTTTCCAAGGATGTGACTGTTAATATTGTCACATCTGGCTCTACCACCCTCTGCACTGTTAACGGGATACGGATAGGGATGGCTATTCTAAGATATTACATACTGATCACTTGATCTGCTTTTGCGTTAGATATAGCTGGCATGAAGTGGTTGATGTAAGACACACGCAAAATCCCCCACACAAGGGTTGGTTTCGGTTTTGGGTCATGAGGTCTAAACAGGAGCCATTGTGGACCGCGCTACCCAGCAGCCACACTGGCTAGGGGTTCTACTCACCCCCTGATATAGCTCAAGTTTGTACACTGACGTCAGTCCACAAGCAGCCCGTGTGACATCAGTGTGCGTGTGCTTTGACCGTAGCCATGACATGGTTTCATGCAGCGAATGCAAGGAAGGCCGAAGGAGAAGAGTACGCTATTGATGTCATAGCCATTTGCAACACCCCCAAGGCCAAAACCAAGATTGGCTTTTCTTAGGACAAGCAAGATAAGACTTTTGCATTTTGCTGTACATATTTGCTGTCAGACTAATGGTATAATTATATGTCTGCTCTCAAATAACTCCAAAATGCCTGATGCCCACAGTAAGGCTAGTATTCAAATAAAAAAAGCTCTGACTGGTTGACCAGCAGTTGTTGGCTTGTATTTAAAGAAAAATGTTAGGGTTGGCAAAGGGTAGTGAAATGCATGTAAATAATCCAAGTTGAAAGAAGATCATCAAATTGGATAAACAGGTCAGATTGGATACAATCTAAGCCTTGCATTTCTCTATTCTTTGTTCATAACGATGATTTAAAACTGTGATTCTCATTTTGCTGTTCAATCATAGATAGCCTGTTATTAAATTATCTAATAAAAGAAACATCCTCATCTGGCCTTAACTATGTTGTCTATTTAACAAATGTGCTAGTTAAACATTGTAGGTTATGTGTTGATGTTGTTGTGGGCTATTTAACCTCTAAGAGCATCTTAGCATGGATCTGTCTGTCCGTCTGTCTTTCTTCAAAGGTAGAGGAAAAAAAAAAGTAGGTTTGCCCAAAAAATTGTAATCTTCCTTTCTGTCTCCAAAACACAAAAACACCCATTCTAAAGCACATTCCACTGATCCCCATGAGCTGCCCACCGAAGCCTCCTGGTAGACACTCTGCTGGCTCTCAACGCTGAGGCCACCCGCCGTGAGGGAAGCGGAGAACGGTCTGGCATTCCACAAGCCTACGTGCAACATAACACTACCGCACAACAGCATGCATAGAGGGGCATGGCCGGAGGGGATGGGTGCTTGTACCCTCAGAGTACACCCTGTCACATTCAATGACAACAACACACACAGATTTGAGGAGAGCACGCTTTGGCACAGTTTGTGAAAATGAAAATCCTCTGTGGTTTTGTTGGAACATCTGTTGCTACTGTTTGACCAAAAAAGCCCCTGCACCTGGAAACCTGTCCTCCACATGATCGAAACAGTTCTGAATGTTGGGACTGCAGACCAGTAAGGAATGAAGTGGGTCTACTGGGCCTAAGTCAGTAACCAGACAGCCCACTCCTCTCCTAAGCTTGTGTGGCCAGCTGTCTGTCTGCCTAAGCTTTGAGAGCACATGCCTTACACGGTTCAGGGAGGGTGCAGCGGAGGCTGGTAAACACCCCTCCTATATTCTGCACCAACCGCCAAAATCAAATCATGAAATACTTGGCTTCCCTCATTAAAATCTCAGTATAAAAATGTGCATTTTTATCTTCAGAGCTGTCCAAGGTTCAAGCAGAACTTAAAAAATGATCTTAAGTGCTACTGTTTCATACAAATTTTCTAAATTTTGGATATTATTTTAGACTAGAGGCCACCACTGTAAGATTTACTAAGTAAAGAGTGTAAAACTGAGGAAGGATAGGAGGTAAAATTTATCCAATATTGATTTGAGTGATACACAAAGAGAATGTTGTCACAAAGCCAAAAGAATGTTCGTATCCGTTATCTTTACACAACGATGTGATGGAGTGATGGTGTACTGTCTGCCAGCAAGAACGTAAATCACAGATATTAGATTCTCAGTTCCCACTTGCACACAGCAAGTTGGCTTTCATTTAAAGCACTGATGAACCCCATTTTTATAATAAAAAAAGGGAGAAAAAAAAGCTATTCTTATCTCACAGAACCAGTTATGTAAGCGGGTACTTAGAGCACTGTTGAACAGGGGTGTACACATTTGTTTTATGAAAATTGCTTACTGTTGCTTACTGTTAGCTATAGCTGGGTAATAATGACCACAGAAATGCTGTCAATCTAATCTGTAAAATAATAGAACAAATTTATTTTGCCTAAAAAAACTGTACTTTCTGACAGTGAGCTCTGAATCTGTCTGACCTATTGCTAATGTGTATCCTGTTTTAGTATAGTTACATTAACACCTTTCACTATTTCACTTCTGCGCACTTAAATCATTGCATATCATTTTAATTTTGAGTATGGAAGCAAATGGCTATAAAAAATGTCAAGTCTCATGTGTCTTTTAATTTATTACATGATGTTTTCTTAAGTCTTTACATTTCATTCTAATTTTACATGATCACCCCGATCCCACCCGATCAAACCAAAATAACTGAGCAATGTCCTGCTGGTTAAATTTATTCATTGTAGTCACATAAGCACATTTTGTCATTGTAGACTATAAGCAAATAACAAAAAATTATTTTAAATTATAAGTTGTCAAAAAGGACAGAGACTCCATGTCATGTAGTCTTACTTAATATTAAACATGATTCACAACTTTCATAAAAAAGTCTGGATTAAATATTCTCAAAAGATGGAGAAAATTTTGATGTTGAAATAACCTGGATAACAATAAAGCAAAACGATAAAGCAGTACACTCATTAGATATAGCAAAGCAGTGATAGAAGTAGATTAAATGATATGCATCCGATGAAAGAAGGTTCATCTCAGTGGTTAGAGGTCTGACAGACATCATTGATAATATGACATGTCAAAGAGGCGGAGGTACAAGTCATGCTTCATTTGAAGCCATGGTTGCATTGCTAAAGGAAACATCACTGTGATACTTGGCAGGTTTGTGTGAATAAAAATGGAAATCCTCTTTGTTCCTATGTTGCCAAACCAGAGTGTGAAATAAGCTATTGCCTGAGCAGCACTGCAGTTCTGTCAAATGAAAAAAAACAAACAGTGCCACTACGTGGTGCAAAGTCAGATGAAGTTCCCCTCTGGTAATTCACTTGTTAAGTCTCCTTCCTTCCCTGTTCCTCTCATTTTCACTGAGAGATAAATGACTGCATTAGTTGTCTTTGATAGATCAGGGATCAGCCACGGGCACAGGATGTGATAACCAGGGTCATTGGCTGCAGCACTGCAAGCATGCCTATCTCCAAATGAGAACAAGAACTCTGGCAGTTCACACTCCTTGATGGACAATTTGTACCTATATAGTCAGCATTTATTCTTGCAAGTGGAATACATGAAAGAACATGGCAGTGCACTCTTAACCTCACTTTGTCATTTGAGCACATGGCTGTTTTTGGTCAGAGGTGAATCCCATGTTCTCATATTGCTGCAGCTGTCAGAGACGGGCCAAAGGATCCCACTGAGAAGACACTTATCTGACTATCTCACTCAGGCATATTTTGTTTGCATGCATGAGGGTAAGCTGTGAAGTTGTAGTGTTATGTGCGGGTCAATGAATAACTGTGTCAAAACAGCCACAGGTGTCCAGAAGCGGTATGTGCTCTTAAAACTAAAGGAGCTTTTTATCATCAAAACAATCAGGAAGTATATTTGAGACTTGCACAGGAATGGTGTCGGGGGTTTGGGGTGTAGTGTATTGCCTTATTATAATTTCTTCCACCCCGAGAAAACCTTTTTGTGATTCAGTAAGGGCTTGAATTAAGTCCTCATTGACTGTGGAAACTTCACATTGGAATTCAAGCAACTTGTATTCGGGGCAAATGCTCAAATAAATTGAGAAAAAAAAAAAAAAACATTCTTGACTTCCCATGACACTGAGCAGCATTCCAGTGATATTTTTTTCTCTTTAACCCAGATAAGATGGTTCTAATTTTCAGCTTTAGTTAACACCTAGTGAATATTCCCAATTTCTTGATTAGTCCATCTCCCATATTCCTCTCAAGGCCGTGCAGATACACCGTTTATAACCAATTTTTTCCTTCCACTTAACTTCCCATTTGCTTGGATACAGGACTTTTTAAACAGCCATTTTCTGATGTCTAGATATTTTGTGACGTATTAATGAGTTTTCATTGGACAACTGTTAGTTCAGCAGTCCTGGCCATGACTGAGCAGGCCATTGCATGACCCTAACAAAAAAATTATGTATATATTTATGTAATAATCTCAGAAAGTAGTCCAGTCTTTATTGTAGATGGGTTCTGAGTTTTCATTAGCTGTACATTTTCATCATTTATATTAAGAGAAATAAACACTTGAAATACATCAATGTGTGTTATAAATCTATATAGTATGAATGAATTCAGTGATATTTTAACTTCATAGAAAATAATAGCAGTTCTATAACATCCAAGCGTGAACACAATCAACTGATATGTTCAACTGTAACTAGTCCAAACTTGAAGGAATTGTGTCAGAGCATAAAAGCTCAAAAAGTAACACAGAAGATTAGCTGTATCCCTAGTCTTATTACATGTATTACCTTTTACAATACAACTCAATAATATTATCAAAGACCGAAAGAAACGAGGAGGAAAACAGTGACATCACAGCCTAATCAGGGTTACAAGGACTAAGAAGCAGATTTTTCTAAAAATACTTAATTTGCTTGAGTTTTATTGGCTGAACACCAAATGTTGGAGGAGCTTAGTGAACGTGTGACGTGTGAGCAGCTCATGTACCTTCACACATTCTTTATTTGGACTGTTCCTGTAGAGCCCCCTGTTAAACTCACAAACACAGGCTCAAAAGAGCTTAAAGGAAACCAAGGTTCCAAATACATACTTGATCATTTCCAGATTTTTAGAGCAAAATGAAACGGCAAAAGAGAGTTATGAAATAGAACTCTAATTGTCAGCATGGAATCTTTGGGAGCTGTCTTACTCTTTTGTTGTACTTTTATTTGTTTGTTTGTTTGTTTTGTTTTAAGGAAGAAGCTGTTATTTTGTTGAGTAATCCTGTTCACATTGATGAGTCATTTTAATTATCAGTAAGCAGGCTTACAGAGCAACACCAAGAGATGGTCTTCCAGGTCAACAACTGCTTTAAGTAGAATCTGAAGAAGGATAAGAAAACCTCCTTCATGAGGGAAAAAGTGTGAAGGAAAGAGAGCCAGTTAGTGCCGACAGCTTTTCAGGGCGCTACAGAGTAGGTCAGAGTTTATCAGACAAAGCATGCAATGAGGAAACAATAGGCATTCTTCCAGATCTCCCTGCAAGGGTCAGACAGTGAAAAGAACAACGCCCCCCACATACTGTGACCTATAAAAGCACTGTCTGTGTTTTGCACAAGCTTCAACTACCAGGCATCAGGAACAACAATTTCACGAAGCAGACATGACATCATCAAGAGAATAATACCAACGCTGTCATAGTATGTGAGATGGATTAAGCCTGAGTCAATAATCAACTGACTCATTTACCAGAATCCGCCCATTGTCTGTTTTCTAGCACCCTTCATTCCAATATACCATTGTATCCGTTTTTCTTATCTGTCTCATTGCCAAAGGAATCTTTAGCATGCAACAACAATGTCAACCGAGAACTCAGTCAGCAGAATTAGCTTAAAAATGACAGCAAAAAATAACATAAATAAAATTTAAAAAAGTAAAAGTCGCTGTTATCTTATTGGAAGATGCCTGGTTAAAGAACCATTATGTTTATTTGCTGCACACTGTTGACCATGTTAATAAAAATTCATAAAAATAAAATTTTTATTGTAACAGGGTTATTGTATATTTTTCTTTAACATGATCAACTTGAAGTAAACACCACTTATTGAAGTGACATTGTTGCTGGTGTCAACTGAGAGAATTTCAGACACATTGTATCTGTTTTATGTAGAAAATAGTTGCTAATATTTCTCTTTGAACACAATAAATGAAGTTATCTGCTGTTTGCCACACCAGATCTGGTTTACAGAAATTACTCTGAAAAGTCATTATACAAGCTTTCTCATCATTGCACATTTTTTGTTACTGGAATCATTGGATAAATATTTTCTATTTAGAATTGTTCTCTGCTTACGGGCATACAAAAAATTGGATTTGGATTCATTACAAACATGGTGTTTGTGGTGCTTTAAACGTAACTATATTTGATCATGGTCAGGCCCAAACGTATTCACACTTATTTTCATGTTAACTGTGCATACAGATTGACAGCCTAGTTCAGGTTTAGACTGTAAAGGTAAAGCAGTGAGCAAGAACTAGATCAGTTTTGATCAGTTTGAGCTGAATTTAGAACTTGTTCCTGTAAACCTGCACAACTCTCTGGCAGCACATCAAACCACAAGTGGGTGATGGAGGCTCAAAAAATATCAGAGGAATGAAAAATATGAACCTAATGAAATTACCGTATTTTCCGCACTATAAGGCGCACACAAAAGCCTTCATTTTTTTTCAAAAGCCGATAGTGCGCCTTATAATCCGGTGTGCCTTGTATATGGACCACTTTATTAAAGTGTTTTAAATGTAGTAATTTATTTCAGCCACTGGGTGGCTTCCCGTTCATATTTGCTACATCTCGTTCATGGATCTGAGTATTGAGTGGTGCGGCTGTCAAGGCAGACTTCGTTTATTACTTCATTCTATTGTGTGCGTCCATTGAATGTAAGTAATACTGTTGTTGGTTTAGT
>CAEFZY010052330.1:0-13293 GCA_903066815.1 Brachyrhaphis roseni
TTTATGAATGTTTTTTGTGACAAACAAGTATGTGTTCCGATCACTCTATCACAGAAAAATAAGAGTTGTAGAACTTAATGGAAACTCAAGACACCCATGACATTATGTTTTTTACAAGTGTATGTAAACTTCTGACCACAACTGTATATATTCAGATGCTATAATGAACATGTGTTCAAGGAAATGTACAATTGAGTTGCCGAGTTACCGAGTTCTAACTACAGGAGTTACCCTGGTTAAATTGTTGGATCTATAAAATTACAAAAAGCAGATCTGTAATACCATTCTACTTAAAAGCTCTACTCAGTCATTCTGCCTATATTTGTTACACTACAAACATAATGTTGTACAATACTTTGTGTACCATACGATGTAAACTGTCTGATGTACCTTAAAAACTTTATTACTGCGTCTATCACCATGAGCAACACTTGATTTTCAGTTGGTGAAAAACCTTTGACTTTCTTTGTTTGATTTCTAACTTATTTATATTTTATGGAAATTGCAACTTGTAACCTCAAACAAAATGCACCAATCATTATTTGGCTGTATAGAGTATGAAATAAAAGTGAGTCTATTCAAGTTTTGGATTTACTCGGTGTTAAACAGTAGACGGTGATTATATATTCTTAGAGTGACCCATGCCTATTTCAAAATTTTTGACCGCCATTTATTTTCCTTGGAAGTCTGCATTAATACATATTATTAAGTCATATTTAGTGCTCAAACTCTTAAAGTAAACAGCTACAGCAGTGGGAGACTCAAGTATTCATGGATTTCAGCTGTTTGTGTTCAGTATAGTCTGCTCCCTTTGGTGAATACCAGAATACCAGTGAAAAAATAGGTCAGTAGCAAAAATGGAAAAAAGTGCAGTTTATAAAGATTGATCAAATTTATTTGGTGATTGACAATAAAACAAATAATTGGATTTCTAATTGTAATCAAAAAGTTTTGTCCACGTTAACATTATTAACTTCCATCCATCCATCCATCCATTTTCTTGCACCCTTATCCCTTGTGGGGTCAGGAGGTGCTGGTGCCTATCTCCAGCTGCGTTCCGGGCGAGAGGTGGGGTACACCCTGGACAGGTTGCCAGTCTGTCGCAACATTATTAACTTGGCACAGCAAATCCAATGAGTCACCTGAAACACCCTATGATATCCGAATCCAACATGGCTGCCATTTGTATAAAGTCATGTAAGTTTCACATTAATTTAGAGGCACCTGTGCCGCTTGTGGATAGTTTGTTGCTTTGGAATTTGAGTACATAACATGCAGAGAAATAGATCATGTTGCTAACATTGCATAATTTGATCAGACAAATCCACTGGTTTAGTACCATTCCCAGATAAGAATTGAGAATTCCAAGGTACATTGACTACACCATAAAAATGGAGGTTATGTTTACAAGAGAGTGAGTGCTTACATTAAGGTTTGATGGGCAGTTGTCACAACAGCCACGTAACTTGAAATATTTGACTTAATCACTCCCATTGATTAAAGTTCTTTATTTGAAAAGAACAGTGATTTAGTTTGTTATGTCATGCCATGCTAACCTTGGCATGTATCCCACTATACTGGATAATATGAAAACATTACTGTTGAAATTGCATGTACAGAATGACATTCCTCACTCAGCTGGCTTTAGACAGGAGAGGAGTCCAGCCTGTTCCAACTGTGCTTAACCCTTCTGACCCCACTTCTGTCTGTCTGTCTTCATCTTCCCTAAATTTATTTTTAGCTTCAAGACATGTGGTTTATGAGTCTATATTACCATAATGTGGTTCCCATGTTTCCGTTTGGAGGGAGTTCTGCCTTTAAGTAGCACCATATATCCGTATAAATAGGTTCGAATGGTGTGAATACTGTAACGATTCTGTGTTTTAGTTGCATTGTGTTCCTTGTTGTTGTGTGTGGGGTGTTGTGGGCTTTCCCTGTCTGCCTCTGCTGGTTCCCACCCACATGTGTTAGACCTGTCATGTGGGCGGGGATCGGTAGAGGGCAGTACCAGGATCGGAGGAGGAAGGTTAGCAACGTAGCGATCAGTTAAGTCTTCCTGTCTGTTCTTTGAGGCGCGAGCTGTAGCCTCAGGAATAACAGCTGGTGTTCACTAAAATAAACCCTGTTTTGTGTGGGACTACAGCTGCAGTGTTGGCGTCATTACAATACTTTTACAAACCAGTGTATGTTTACCCTAAAATGTTTATAGGTTATACATTGTTTTAAATCCCAAAATGAATTTTGGTATGTATATATAATTTGATACATATGCACACTATGATTTAGTAAACAGAGTCTTCATACCGAAGCTCTTAAAGTTGTAAAGGTTGCTGTATCCCACATTAGATGTTTATTTTTATTTGGAGATCTTGCAGTTGGCCACCAGATGTCGGTATTTCTCTCTGCCAATTCTGCCATCCAGCCCCGCCCACTCCTTATACTGCGTCACTCAGCGTCTGTTTTTAACCTGTAGGGGGAGCGCTTGTCTTGGAATTCTGATGAGTACCTTTTGAGGAGATGGGTGTGTGTGTGTGTGTGTGTGGGGAGGGGGGGGGGAGTTAGTAGAATATTTGGCATGTATGAAACCATTTTGTCTACTGATAATAAAAAAGCTGTGTTTGCTTTAAGCTGCAAAGGTTCCATCAGCCTCTTGCCTGCACTTAGTCCAGTGCTTGATACACTTTGAAGTATAATTATTTCTTTTACTAGTAGAGAATCAAAAATATCTAGCAGGATTTATGAGAGTGAAAGTTGAAGTGGTCTTAATTCAATCATATCAAACAGAGTGGCTTTCAGCCTGGGCTGTGTATCTGCAGTCATAATGGGAGCCGTTGTTCAGAGGCGACAAAGCAAATCTGAATCGGTCCTGCTTCAGAGAGATATGGGATTAAAACACAGTGTTTCCTCCCTTTACTCCAGTGACTGCTCAACACTTCTCACTGCTTTTCTCCTTGTAATAAATGGCCACGGTTCAAAGTGGTTAGTTACAGTGTTGTGTGGAAAGGTCAGCAGTCCTGTGATGCCGATTGCTTTCCGCTCTCCTCATTGTTCTCGGTGAAATATGAAGTCCGGCCAGCGCCTTGGCTCGGCCGTAATGTGGCGAGTTCAGGTCGTGCATAAAGAGCGCCCCGCTGTTTGTTTGGCTCATCTTCAGCCGGGTTCACTGTGTCCACTGTGTGGGTGGGCAACAGCAAATTAAAATAACAAAATGATGGAGCTGGCGGTGACTGATTGCTGACTCAGAGAGCTCCAAAGCCAAGCATGTAACACCCAAACCTCCACTTGTTAGGCTGGGATACAGGAGAGAGGGGGCTTAATGAGAGTTTTAATTCATTTTTGACCCGAGCTGTGATTGAATTAAACTCCAACAGAAGGGCTGGATCCTCTACCGCACTAAAAGCCATTTCCTCCTGTTAGAGATGGAGCAGGAGCCGCAGTCAGGGAGACCAGATGCTCGGACATGCCAGATTTTTTTTTCAACTTTGTTTAAAGAAAACAACACTTTTTTTTTTTTTTTTCATGTTTTACTAATTAATATATGGAAAGTTGTAATAAAAATGAGTAAGTCTCATTTTTTAACCTCTCAGGCTATAAACTTATGTAAATTTTTGAGAAACATTTGAGACTTTCTGGCAGGTTTGGACTTTTAAAAAGGTTACAGGCTACAGGTTAAATATTGTCTTTGCTTTTGTAATCCAATGAATTATGTAAAAAAGGAGATCTTAACATTCTGTTTGGAAAATAATAAAATTAATCTTATAGGGTTTTGGGTTTAGGAAGCTCATTGAAATCAGACAGTGTGATGTTGCACACTAATTTGTTACTACAAAAAGTACTTTTAGTTAAATTTTTAAGACCTCAGTGTATTTTACAGTCAACCAATAGAGCAGCTTAATGTCACAGCTAAACATAGCAGTCCCTCCCTCAAGGATGTTGCCATGTTTTTTTTTTTGTTGTGGCCTAAAATTAGTGATTTTATTACACCATTTTTCAAAACGTTGGGGTCAAAGTTGCAATTTTTTATGGTTTTATTGAGCAATCAAGCTTAGTTTATTATTAAAACCAATAATTATAATAATAATAATAAATTTCTCTATAGGAACTCTAAGATTTTATTGAGTGACCGACATTGATAAGAACCAAGAATTCCTCAGTGTCTGAGATTGAGTAGTTTCATAAAAAGGCCAACAACAATGAAATTAAGGCTGCAATATCCTAAAATGTATAACAGTAGGGCTGCAGTAACATATGGAACCATTAAAGAAACCATTTTAAAAAGGCAAGTGCAAAGAGAAAGAACAGTAGGTGGTTTGGTGGAGCCACTGTTCCCAAGAGAAATGCCTCCCCACCCCAGAGCCCCGCCCACTTTACACCTACTCATAAACTCAGCTCTGTGACTTCCTACATTGGTAGTACAAAGGTATTGATATTTTTATTATATCATGATAATGATATAAAACACAACACTCTGTGTTGTGTTTTATATCACAACACAGGGCTTAAATGTCAAAGGTCTACAGACTGACAAGAACAGAAATAAACAGTTAGCCTTCCTTTGTTTTGGGTTTTAAATCACAGAGAGCAGCATCTCCAAAAGGTCACTTGCCCTAAAGCAATTAGTGGATGAAATGAGTGTTGCAGCTGTGGGAGCTTACAGCAGAGAGATGGGGGTGGGATGGGGGAGGGGCTGATTACTTTGTCTAACACCGTGGGGATGATGTCTCTCTCTGCAGACTGTCCTTTCTGCAGTGAAAGATACCAAGGTGCTTTTTTTGTCTGTAACAGGTTGATTCAAACTATGGATATTGTGGTCCTGCTGATTGTTTGGAGGATCTGACTGTAGGTTCTCTGTCCTGGTTCAAAAGCATTGGTGTTACCAGTCACTCTATTTGAGTCTGACATTTACATTCTAAGTTTATCTTATGTCTTTGCTTCTGTACCCATTAATTATTGATATTCTGTTTTTTACCTGAAACTTGAATGTTCAATAATGTCAACGTCAATTACATTTAAAGCAACAAAAGTCCCACTGAAACATCTTACAAGTACAATGGAGAAAAAGGAAACCAGTGAAACTTAAGTAGTGGATAAATAAATTAAATAAATCTGATTTATAACTGGAATGAACACAGTTGCAGAAGGCTACTCTAGATGTTACTGCTTTTGAGGCTGTGGTTGAAAAAGTTGCAACCAGTTATTACTTAATTTGGAAAAAAAAAAATCTAAAGATTTTTTTCTGTTTTTAGGCGTAATGCTTTGAAAAGTGTAAACGGCTCTGGTAATGTATCCGTAGCGCAGCCTGTTGTTTGTTCTGTCTATCTGCTTCAGTCTCCGCTGTACTCACTATGCACTTCATCTGTGACTACATAGACTAAGCAGCTTCAACAGGAGGGTGAAAAATGAAAGAAAAGATTGCTAAAATGCAGTCAATTTAAGAATGTCTATTGTCTAAAATAGAGGCTAACACAGTTTGTAGCTAAGCCATCCGGATAATCACAATCCAGAGTCTATCTACCTCTTTTTGAGAAAAACTGGGTTACAAACTGACACTCTTGTCTTCTGGCTTAATTTTTTTTCGCTCACCATGTTTGAAAACCTGGTTTTATTATTTTTCTAGGCAGCATGGTATCACTATGTGTGTTTACATTACAAATGGATATCAGGAAATCTATGCCAATATTCTGGAAATGCCGAAAAAACACAATTTTGCCACTGAGGTGTTTCCTTTAAAGTGGAGATTTTTTGGTGCAATGATGATTTAACTCATGTTGTGTGGAACTGCTAGCACACAGCTGTAGGCCCACACTTCCTCCTCATGCAGCCTGACCCCTCTATCCTGCTTTCATTTACTGATTAATGGCATTACCTATTCCTCTGGCCTCTGATGTGTCGGTGGAACATTTAGGTTTATTTGTGTTGCGCAGGTCATAGGAGCTATAAATCATCTGTCCCCCTGCAGTCACCCCCTGAGATGAATAGAAATTAAGAACGAAGGGAGCTCTGCAGGACCTTGCCCATGTAAATATCCTTGTCTGCATGTGGAAGTCAGAATATCACACACACCATCCTTGGTCGGGTTGTTCCTGCGTGAGGTCAGCCTTGACAAAAACCTGCGGTTTGATGGTGTCCTTTTTCTTGTTTAGGAAACCTTGACTGGGACTGTTGAAAATGTCCTCAGAACCTTGGCTTTGAGGCTAGTACACTTCACAAGCTGTACTACAGAGACCAGTCACACACTCTTGCTATAATAAAAGCCCTTCAAATAAATTGGTATAATTCTAAACGGTGGTTTGCAATCAGAGCTGAACAGGATGAAATACGGAACAGTGTAGTACGTTTGCATGACACCGTCTTCCTCAGGTGGAGTTTCACATTTCTCCTGATGTGAGATTTAGACGTCTTCAGAATATATTCAGGACCACAGCACCTAACTGTTTAGAGTGTCATAAAACTGTCTGGGTGGTAAATTGCCTATCAGATTTTCTGTTTTCCTGACATCATCCTTTCCGTGCTGCTGATGTGGGACACAGTCGCTCCCAGCTTAGCCTCTGATTTGCTCCATGTGCCTAACTTTAACCACTCATTGTTCCTTATGAGTCATCTAATTACCCAAACCAGATTTACCCAGAAGCAGGAGTGAAACTCTAGCTCAGGTTGCAGGCTCAGACACCCAGAGATAGTTTGGAAGGTTTAGTAGTAAATGTGTACTGTGAGAAGATTCTTCCAGGTTAATGGTTGTGTTCCTGGATGGCCATCTGGTGATTGAGGTCAATTTTATAATGAAGTGAAAAAAAGTTTGTCACTAGCACAGGAGAAGACGGTGAAGAGGTGAGTATAATTACAGTAGATGAAGATGGGGGCGGTTAGTTTTGTTGGTGTCCTGTTTCCTGCTTGTATTTGCAGAGCAAATACAAGCAGTGGAACATTCAGCACTCCATTCAGCACTCCAGAGAGGTAAATGTGGGAGGGTGGACAGGCAGGTAAGGAAGCCTTGGGAAATCCAGGTAGATGGTTCCACGGGATTGAGGGGATTCATGGAACCTGAGAATTCTCCAAACAGATGCTGGGAGCGAAGAAGCAGATGAATGGAGTCCAGCTGCAGAACATCAACAAAGGAAAGGAACATTCTGCAGAAGAGAGAGAGTGAAGCTGGATGTCAGAACTTGGGAAGTTCTGCCATGCCAAATGTGCACAAACCTTTGTCTATATCCTGCAAATGTTGAAAAAACACAATCCTGCAATTGTGGAATTTCTGTCAAATAAGAAATTTAATTAAAATCACATTTGAAGAAGTTTGTTCATGCAATAAGTCATCAAAAATCATGGAGGCAACAGATATAAACATGAGATATGGTTCAGCCATGTCAGTAGTGCTCATGAGTCACCAGAGGAAACGTCGGCGTCTCGTTGAGGTGTTGGAATGGGAATTATACTTGGGAGCGGCTACGTTTGCAACATTTTGAGAAAATTGTAGTTGGTGTTTTTACGGAGAGTTTTGGATTCAACACTTTCAAATGACAAACTTAAGTTCTGACAAACTTTGCAGTGCAATGAGAGTTCTAGTGGAGCCAGCTGCACGTTGTCTAAGGATATCAGTGCCTACAAATAAATTTCGTTGTTGTTGGTTACAAATTGCGTGATGCAAAAATAAGTGTTTCCGTTACAGTTTTGCAATTTCGGATCGACTGACAGACCAACTCATCCTAGCGTAAAATCTTTTTAATTGAAAGACGTTAGTTTCAATTGTTCTGTTTCCATTAAGCAAATTTATTTTCCTAATTCCAGTTTGCTCAATTTTATGGCCAATGCAAACACAGCGATTGAAGCCTGACTACCACCCAGTCTGGCATCTGCCTCTTCTTCTTCTTCTTCTTGTATTTTTTACGGCGATTGGCAAACAACTTGATTACTCCCACCTTCTAGATTGAAGTATAGATCAGGTGATGTAATAGTACTATTTTCTTTGCAAAATAAAAGTTCTTCTTAAGAAACTAAAAATTTAGGTAAAAACAACACCCCAGATCTTGGAAGCAATTCCGTTATCTCTAACTTACTTTTACTCATATTTAAATTTGCAATTAATATCTCTCTTTCATGTACATGTTTATTAAATTCCAAGAAAATATGTTCTGTGGTTTCTATTTGCCCTCAATGAACACAGCAACCAGTAGCATGTTGTTTCATTGTTTTAAGAGTTCTGTGTTACCTAATCTCATACTGGACATAATATCTTCTTTTCAAATTGAAATACACTTACTAAATTTCCCAACTTTCTTTTTGGTACTATAATAAAGTATAGCATGGTCTCCTCCTTTCTTTCCGCTCCTCCCGATTGACCCCAACGACCTCCAACTGGAGGACACACCTGCTGGCCACACCCTGTAATGAGACCCAGATATTAGAAACTTCACGAAACTTTAGTCGTTCATTTTAGTAAAACAAAAGTAAAGTTTTAATTGATCAGAAAATGAAGTGGGAGAAAGAAACAAGAGGCTTTGGTTTTTATAAAATCTTAAAGAAAACGGAAGAAATAAGAAGTAAAGGGAGGACGAGGAGAGAAGAGACGATTATTTCTCGTATCAGTTGGTACTCTGAGTTCAATAGAACTGTTTTTATTTCAGGGAAACATCTCAGTGGTAAGTGTGACGATTGTGGAGTTGATGAGAGAATAGAACAAGAATAGAACATTCTGTCAAAATTATGAGGAGGAAAGAAAACAATTAATTCAAAACTTAAATAAAATCAAAATTAAACTGAATTTAGTTGATTTATTTAGAAACAACACTGGTATGTAACAGAATTTAATTCTTGAGTGACATTCTGGTCCACACTCCATTCTAGACAGTGGCGGTAATGCACCGGTTTCATTGTTTACCTACCTCCAAAAAACATCAAAGAAGAAGAAGCCCGAGGATGCACCAACCTTCACATGCTTCAGTGAATCAACCTGTGAAGGACTAAAGAAAAAGACTAACTTTAAGACCACGTTGGCACATTTACCCAAACTAAGAGATCTCACCATTTACCTCCAACTAGTAGATCTTCAGCTCAAGTGCAGAGTGATGTAAGAAGCAGTTATTTGTGTTTGCCTTGTGGTCTGATATTACTAAACTCCCTTCAGCCACCGACAGGAAGAAAAGTCTAATTTTCTCCTCTCCTCTCCTGTAATCCATTCCTCGTCATGCATCCATGATGGGTTTCAACAGTATTCCGTCTCTATATGAGAATTGCTCATGCATTTCCTCCTTTAAACCATCAGCAGCAGTCTGCTGACCGATCCTGGAGGAGCCCATGTGAGGCTGCTCTTACAGGAGCTCTGGATGGTGGGTTGTGTAATTGTCTGTTATATAACTAAGTGAATGAGGCAGAGATATGTTTAAAATGGATGGGCGGCACAGAGGAACACTGTGGGAGTGTAAGGGGGGTTCTGTCTAACAGACCAAAGGGAGATGAAGGTTAGGTAGGTTTTAGTTTGTGTTTTATGGTGCAAGAGGTGGAGAGACAATCGCTGTAAATAATATGAAGAAGTGATGCACAGCAGAGGAATAAGATGTGGAGGCACTGTGTGACAGTATGACTCATCACAGCTGATGGAGGCGTGGCCTGTGTGTGAAGAGCCTGTTTATGAAAAGCTAAACTAGAAGAATTAATGGACTTATTGTCTGCATTTAATCTTTTCTGGCAAGTAATTATTTTAAATTGAATATAAAAAAAAAAAATCCACCTGTAGCTATTTAGAAACATTTCAACCAAAACATCATAGGATCCTTACCAAGTGAAGTAAACATTAGTCTAAATCACAAAGACATAACTAACCCTAACACATTGGGACTCTCTTTCTCATAAATTTATTATAAAAGTATTACTGATTAAACTGTAGCTTTAATAACATAAAGCTACATATTTTTTAAAAAATAATCAGTGATACTTTTATAACAAATTTATGTCAGATCATGATTTCTTGGTTAATGACAAGTTGTCATAACAAAGACATTTTGAATAATGTCAACTTTGTATTAAAAAGTGTCATGATTTACCGAATGACACTTTATGACAACAGTCATAATTATTGATGAAGACTAACTCATGTTCATGACAGGTGTTATGTCATGTTTATGACAGTGTCTTATTCACAACCCGTCAAATACAGTGTTACTGAATTTATGAAAATTGGGAAACATTCTGCAATGAGCTCCAATCGTTCTGTTGATGACACACGTAGATTTCTCATGATACCAGTGTTTCCATTACAAATGTGCACAAAACTTTGCTGATATTCCATTCATGTCGAAAAAACCCCCATAATTTTTCTATTGCGGTGCTTCCATTGAATAAGAACTGCAATAAAAAAAAAAAATCATGTGAATAAGTTTGTTCATGCATTTATAAGTCATTTACAAAACATGCTGCACCATCATTATCCTCTTACCACTTCCTGTCGTCTTCTTTGTCTTTTCCACCAGCAGTAACGTCTGGCTGTTGATCATGTGACTCGCATGATGCGAGAAAAGTGTTTTCATTGCACTTTTTCAAAATGTGCTAACTTCGACACTGCTGAAAAACCATTTCATCCCAACGCAAAAAGTCTTTTTATGAAAAACAAGAGTTTATTTAAAAATTACAAATTTATTTTTGTAATTCCATTTTGCACAATTTTATTGTGAATGGATACACAGCTAGTAACTTCTGTAGTGACCATGTGATTGGTCAGGTTATTATAATAAACCCTGGTACACGGCAGACATCCCACCAGACTCCCAACAGCTGTTGTTAAGGTCAACTGACAGTAAAATAAGTTAAACTGGTGAAAGTTACTTTTTGTCCCTTCTCCATTTTGGTTTGATCTTTTCCTTGCAGGCTCCATCGCTTACATCTGGTGTTGTGTGAACTAGGTCCCGAGTCACACTCGCCTCAAGAATATTTCATAATTGATGATTCATAGTCATTTTTTTTCTAAGATCTGCTGTAAGAAAACATGGTTCTGTGACTGTAATAAACATTGAGCAGCAGGAAGTCTTTGAAGAGAACTGGTTTGCTTACTGGTACAAAATGGAAGTGTGCTGGAACAAACTGGGAGATTCATGGAGTGATTTTTGTAACTTGAGTTTTAGTATTTGTATTGTAATTTATGGAACTCCAACCTCATTATCTCTCCTATGAACACTGAACAGCTCACTGACTAAGTTTTGTCTGATTGTGAATGTTTAGGAACAGTCCGAGCTGTGATCCTATAAACCATGCAGCACACACCAGTCAGGAAAATCCTTCTACAAATAAGTACAATAAAATAAAAGATTCTGACTTCAAAGCAAAATAAAGTATTATCCTAATTAGTTTCACATTAGGCGGTAATTCATTCATAAGCAATATCATTAAAGTTATTACAATCATAACTGAAGTCATAAAGTTCTTTATTGCTATGAGCATATAAAAAATAGTCTGTATTTGTCAATCTCACATCTACTGTTTGTAAGTGATCAGGTAGAAATGTAAACACAGAAGCTGCATCATCACACACAGTCATAAAGTCACTGTTACCATTTGGTTCTTCCTGCTGAGACGTTCTGTACAACCCCCCACCCAGCAGCAGAGGCCATTAACGTCAGCTAAACCTTTCCCTTCTCTGCTGTCGGTGTTCCTCTGTAGTCAAACCTTTTCCTCTCTGCTCCGGTTATCTTAAATGGCAAAACATTAACCACTGACCCTTTCAAGTCGCAGAGGAACTGCTCAGCCTTATTTGTGTTTCTGCAGAACAGCAGTCACCCAGCTGATGGAGACCACAAAGACAGAGAAATGTCACGCTGCAGAAATGCATCAACACAGCAACAGAGTCAGCACTTGTAATTGGTAAGGAGCACAATTCCAACTGAAGTTATCCACCACTTGACCAGCATGCACAACTAATTATGTTTAAAGAACCAGAATCATGTAAAATTGACTTTTTTGAGCAGTGCGACATGTTATGATGTTATTCCTTCTTGAAAAACTCAGATGTAAGAACCCACATGTAGAGAATTAACAGCACGCTCAGGTCAGTTAATACCATACAGTCAAGATAGCCATTAACAGGAGGTCAAGGGTCACCTTATTGTGACTCAACATGACAACACAGCGTCAGGCTGTAGGGCTAGGCAGACTTTTAAGACGATTTCTTCCTCCCCTCGGGGCACTCTGTGCTGTCTCCTTCCATCCCTGCTTGTTTCTGTGGTCAGACATAATTGGTTCTCATCCACAGTAAATAAATCCCTTGAATCTGCTGTGCTGAGAGAGGCTGGATTGTTGCAGTGCTTGTTGTAATTAGACCCAGGGTACACCTTTGCAAAGAGAAACGCTCAATGCAAACCCATACAGCAGTCCTTGTTGCTGACTTCTACAGTTCTAGTAGAGATCAAAAAGTCTCAACAACTGTTTCCTATGTTTGCTATAACAAAACAGATTATGTGCCCTAGTTCTGCTTTGTGTTCTGGGATGAAAGGCTGACATGGTTCAACTGAAGAGGATGTGCTGCTTTCATCTAAGTGTTGTTTTCATGGGTTTGATGATCAACTGAGCATCGCTTTGCCCCAGGTAGTCAGATTACATTTGAAAGAGTTAAGTCAGGAAACTGGACTGCTCTCTCAAAGATTCAGCATAGTGAGGTGAGTCAGTTTCATTAGTGCAGAGTAAAGCATGATATTAAGAGATGTTGTAATTGTGCATAGGAGATTATTATTAACAAAAAAATAAGTCTTCTCTTTAAACGACTGTCAGCTCCAACTGTGTTATAGTTATAACTGGTTATGGTGAGAGATCACCGGGTTTCTTTTCTATGTTGAACAGTGAACTGGGGTTTTTAGCTTAGATGAAGCGTCTGCTCTCAGATCCAGATGGTTTTATAGACGTGGCTATGAGAATTTTCAGAAAACGTATGGAGGTAAAGTTTCCCTACAGAGCTTGTCTTGCTGACACACAGCTCTGTTTGAGCTTGGCTTTGTTAAGCATAGTATGACCTCCCCTGTTGCGTCAAGGAAACCCTCAGGGAACTTCTCACAGTGTTGCTGAAACAAACTCTGTGGACTGCTGCTCTGCACTGATGATATGCTGAGAGAAGGAAAGTTAACTTAAAATGCACCAAAAAAAACCAACAACAAAAAGCAAGCTTTATGAACTTACTGCACATGTAAAATAAAGACTTTTGTATCTGCCACAAGCTGCCATACACAAGGAGAAGACAAAATGTCATGTTCCGTGTTCTGTGTTTTATTTTGTGTGTTCGGTGTTTTTTCTGTGTTTATGTTCGAGTTCTCTGTGTCT